>QAOA01007336.1:46081-99348 GCA_003255065.1 Cercis canadensis | reverse complement strand
TGTTTTCTGTTTAGTTGATTAGGTTAGTTGATTAGTTTAGTTGATTACTTTACTATTTCTGTAAATTTGTTGTTTTCTGTTTTAGTTTTTTTTTTTTTTCTGTTTGTTGTTCTTGTTTTCTGTTTTAATTTTTTCTGTTTGTTGTTCTTGCTGTTTTTTCTGCTTTTGTTGTCATTTTTCTGTTTTAATTACCCTCCAATGATGTTATAGAATTTGTAAAGTTGTAAGTTTAAAGTAATTACATTTCAAGGTTCATAGCATGATTGAATAACTTGTTTTCCATCCTTAATTTTACATGCTTGGTTTTAGATGTTGGATTGATGATTAAGTTTGATAGATACATGCCTTGTGAGATTTTGAGCCTTTTGATGAATGGATTTGGCATTTGGCCATTCTTTTTCCTTTTTGTGTGATTTCACTCATGGAATTTGTTAACTCTAGAACTTGCTTGATTCTTTTTGAGGCTACATTTTCATTTGCATACTTGAACATGATTGAGGCATTCTTTCTTGATTTAGCCACTTTGCCAAATAGCCAACCTTGTATTATTTCCCTTTGATTACCCCCATTGAGCCTATTTACCTATCTTTAATATTAGCTCATTATATGCCTATGTACAAAATACCATGTTATTACCTTACCTTAGGGAATGGGACAGCATTGGTTCATTGTCTTGGAGGAGCTCTTATGCTTGTGGGTAATTAATAGTACAAGTGTGGAGGTTGTGAATCCTAATGTGCAAAGTATTATGTGAAAGAAAGAAAGAAAGAAAAAAAGAACCAATTGGTTCTGAAAAAAAAAAAAAGAAAAAAAAAATCAGAATTGTGAAAAAGGAAAAGAAAAGGAAAAGGAATATGTGCAAAGGAAGGAGAATATGCATTACACACTTGGAATTTAATGCTTGTCATTTGAGTTCCTCTCAAATGTTCTCTTATTCTCTTTGAGTTTTTACCTTGTGATATCCATTTTGATTCATTCCTTTACCTTTACCTTGGCCTTATTACAACCTTAAATAAAGTCCTCTTTATTTGTGTGTGCATTTGTTTGAGTAGTGGAGAAATAGAAGATAAGCAAGCTAATGGTAGTGCATCTCTTCATGAGTTTGATTGAGTGGAGTACCTAATTTCTAAACACTTGAGGGATTGAGAGTGTATCTTGTGAAGATCTATCATTCTTAACTTATGCTTTCCAATTGAAGTTACCTTGTTTGTTGATTTTGGATGAGAAGAAATTTTATTTCATGCATGCTGTGACTTCCTTGAATCTTTAATTGCTTATCTTACTTGTGGTATGAACTTCTGCATTTCCTAAATATCATTGGGAGGTGATCCTTTAGTTTTTAAATTTGTTTTTGTTTCCTTGTTCTTGCTTTTCTTAGTTTTGGAATTTTAGTTTGCCCGAGACGTGCAAAAGCTAAGTGTGGGGAAATTTAATGAACATACTTTTTATATAATAGTTATCCCTCATACTTAGTCTTTTAAACCTCTTTTGGGCTGAATTGCATAGACTTAGACCTCATTTCATGACTTTGGATCCATTTGTGCTTAATTGCAATTTCCAGCAATACTGAGCATTATATGCTGTCTCTGTGTTTCGTGCATATCTTGAGTTCTGGATGTCTAAAAATTCTGAGTCATACCTTGTAGGAAAGCTGAGAGAATTGTCTACAACTTTATTTCAGGGCTCCAAAGCTAATTCGGACTTTTAGAAGGTCATATGCAGCCTGGAAGCCAGAGAAGACATGCTGTCGCAGGATCCTGACCTACATGCAGTATTTGGGTCATAACTTGAGTTGTGGATGTCATATGGACCTGAAACCGGTACCGTTGGAAAGCTAACAGACAGAGCTTCAATTAATATGAAGACTGGTGCACCATATTTTATGTTGAAGATGGTATTATTTGCTGTGCAAGTTAGCTGACGGTTCCAGACACCTTTTGCCACTTAAATGGGCCTAACTTCCTCATGACAAGTCCAAATGGGCCCAAACCAAAGCCCAATTGAAGCTAAGGCCCATGGGAACAAGTGTGCCCTAAGGGCAATTTGGGTGTGCATGTAAATTTGGAGGTCTATATCAGCAAGAGGGGGCAGCCGAAATTCAGAATCAAGGAATTAGATATTTTAGACAGCTTTCTAGCTTTCCTTAGCTCTTAAGTTTTCTCTTAGATATTTTTGTAAGAACTCAGCTCTTCTTGTTCATGGAGGGCTAAATCATCATATCAATCCAGGTTTTGCTATTCTGTTTATTGATTTTGAGATTATGTGTTGTTGTTCTTCATTTTAGTTGTTAATCAAGTTCTTTCAATCCTCTGAAATATTCTGTTTGAATTGCTTAATTCGGATTGGATTATTCATGTGTTCATATTCTGTTTGCATGTGATAAAAGAGGATTGTATGGTTAATTAATGGTTCTAAGCTTGGACGGATTAATTACCTTGGCTGGATTCAGGACTTAGGTTAAACTGGACTTGAATGTTTGCTTAATTCATTTAGTCCCTTGTTGAACCGAATTCTGGTTGCTTAACCAGTAGACATCCATAGAACATTGAGAGGCTTCTTGATATGTTTTAAAGGCCAAGAACATGATTAATAATTAAATGGATCCTTGGAAATCAAGGATGAATCAAAATCAAAATTAGTTAAGACTTGGATTGGTTGCTTTCTCTTAAACTCTACCACTTTCAATTAATTTTTATTAATCATATAAACAAACACAACCCCCCTGTTTATATGCTTCTCAATATGATTCACCAAATAGAATAATCCTTAGGTTCGACTTAGGGCTGCCCTTTGCTGCAAATAGCTTAGGAACGGACCTTAAACTTTAAGTAATTTGAGGAGCCTCGGCAGCTCATCAATGGTTCAAAGCTGGCATTGGTTGAAGGAAGAGGTTTCTTCATGATGAGCTTATCAGGGAATGGTTCAGAGTCAAATTGGGACAAATCGACCTTAAAGTATTTGCAGATTTTGACAATGATCATTCCATAAGGAAAGCTAGTTTGGGTTCTTGATCCTTTGATAGTAGCAGCCATTGTGCTTAAGATCAATCTAGGTAAGTTTAAGGGCAACTAGTTTTTCAGATGATAAAGCAAGAAAAGATCAGGTGTGGGCAAGTCACTGTGACTACCAATTTGGGGTAAGAGTTGAGAGGTTATTATCTTGGCCAAGGTTCTGGTGAAAGAATTGAAGCAATGAATTGAGGGAGGTCTACCCTGCCCTTTTTTATCAGGAAAATCACAAACCGATTCCATTGCATCATCAAAAGGTACAAGATTAGATGGCCAAGCCTTTTGCATCATTCTACATTCCCCTTTAATGTGTAATCTCAGAGTACTTGCTAACAATCTCTTAGAAATTACCATTTTAGTTATAGCAATATATGATTTTAGATAAATAATTCCAGAATCTGAGCCTTTCAGTAGCTGTAGAAAGGCATAGAACAAGCGAATTACCTTAAGAATTAAAGGTTCATCTAGCTTGAGAATGTTTGACCATCCCATAGAGGCAAAGGCTTCTTCAATGGTTGTGGTTGAGGGTGATTTGGAATCCCAGTGGACTATGCATCCAAGAGCAAATGATCTCTTATCATAGAGTTTAAGGAAGTTTTCCTCAGCAACTGTGCTTTCAAAGATGTTGATCTCCCCTTCAGAATCAATACTCTCAATAGTACTTTTGGACCCCCTTTCAACATTAAGACTCTTAGAGGAAGTCCCTTTTGCAGAAGGTTTCACAACTTTCTTCTTTTTGGAGGCTTTAGCTTGAGTGGTGTCTGTAGATGGCTGAGAGACAGAGCCTTGTGCCTGAGACATCTTTCCTTTAGGCCTCCGAACAAATGCTATTGTTCTTGCCAGCATTTTCATTCTTCTTGGTCTTGGAGGAGAAATTGAAGGGTTGGATGATGGCACTGCTTCAGGATCTTTGGATGGTGGGTTAGGATTATTAGAAGGTGATGGAGGCGGAGATGGTGATAATGATTTAGAGGATTGAGAGTCACGAGAGGATGTAACGAAGGAGAGGATAATGAGGTTGAGTTAGGTTAAGCATTTTCCAATGAGGGTTCTGAAATGGGCGAAGGAGAAGGAGAGGCCATTTTACCTTTTCCTTTTGCAGAGCTAGAGCCAAACTTCGTTGCCTTTTGAATGATGGAATCAATGTCTCTCAGTTCCTCTGATGAAGATGAATTTTTGACTTGAATGGGATTCTCTTGAGAAGTGTTCACTTCAATCTTTCCCTTGAGCCGAAATTTCAATCTTTGGCTTGTTCTTCTTCTGTACATGATTTAACAATTGACTCTTTTGCTAGAGGATTTGGAAGTTGATGAAAGCAATGGGGCACTCACCGAGAATGAAGGAGAACGAGTAAGGAAGAACCAGTTGATGGAGAAGAACAGGGGAAATGGGAAGTTGAATAGTTAGGTTCAGTTTCGAAGAAGTGAAGAGCGATGAAGCCCAAGAATGAATAGGCTAAAACAATACGTTCTGGCCAAAATGAAGGATAGTTCAGAGAACATAAGCAAAATGCGCGTTTTGGCCAAAGGTCAGAAAACACAGGCCGAAGTGATGAAGGCCCAGTTTTAGCAAAAAGGGATATTAGCGCAGAAATGGCTTCAGTTTGAAAATAACCAAGAAAGGCCTTTTAAAAGATCAATTTTCAGAGTAGAATGGCCCAAAAAAAAAAAACTTCAATCTAAAATGCAAACAGAATAGGCCTTTTGAAGAATCAGTTCATAAAGTAGTATAATCCAAGAGAATTTATGAGATCTCTTCAAATAAAAAATCCAAACATGATCAAATTTATTTAGATAGGAGATAGCGCATAAAATTTAAAAAGAAATTACCAGTGAAAGGTTTGGGCACATACAGAAAAATTGTTAAAGATTGAGATTCCTTTTTCAACAATTTCAAAAGAGATGAGCACACACCAAAAGCATTCAACTGCCAATCAAATTTCTTTATATAAAAAAAATGCATATGAACAAGCATCATGCACACACATACAAGAACACTTCATCAATGCATGTTGATCATGCCTAATTCATGCCTTAGGAAATAGAACCTTTCTTCAGCTAATGGTTTTGTAAAAATATCATCAAGCTGATCCTCAGTATTAATAAAAGAAAGTTCATTGTCACCCTTAAGAACATGATCTCTAAGAAAGTAATGCTTTATGTCTATACGCTTGGTTTTAGAATGCTGCACTGGCTTTCTTGCAATGTTTATGGCACTTGTATTATCACAAAGCAAATAAATTTTGTTCAGAATTATACCATAATCAACAAGTTGTTATTTCATCCATAACACTTGTGAACAACACAAACCAGCAACCATATACTTAGCTTCAGCTGTTAATTGAGCAACTAAATTTTGTTTTTGATTGCCAAGAAACCAATGCTCCTCCAAGAAATTGACAACCTCCACTAGTGCTTTTTCGATCAATGGAATAGCCAGCATAATCAGAATATCTATATGAAACTAGTTCGAAAGAACTAGTTTTACTGAACCATAAACCAACATTAACAGAATTTATTAGATATTGAAAATCCTTTTGACAGCAGTTAAATGTGATTCCTTTGGATTAACCTGAAATCTTTCGCATGCGCAAACAAAATAAATGATATCTGGCCTACTAGCAGTCAAATATAGCAAGGATCCAATCATATCTCTATACCTTTTCTCACATACAGATTTACCCTTTTCATCCAGAACCAGTTTTGTAACAGGACTCATAGGAGTTGAAATCCCTTTTGCATTGTCCATGCCAAAACGCTTGAGTAACTCTCTTGTGTACTTGGACTGATTTATGAATATTCCATCTTTGAGTTGCTTAACTTGAAGTCCAAGAAAAAAGTTAAGTTCTCCCATCATGCTCATTTCAAACTCACTTTTCATTAATATCTCAAAGTCCTTGCATACCTCATTGTTAGTTGATCCAAAGATAATTTCATCAACATAAATCTGAACTATGATAATATTATGAGATAATCTCTTAGTGAACAAAGTGGTATCAACTTTCCCTCTTACAAAATTATTTTTCATGAGAAATTAACTAAGCCTATCATACCAAGCTCTAAGAGTTTGCTTAAGATCATAGAGAGCTTTTGAAAGTTTATAAACATAGTTAGGAGAGTCTAGATTTTCAAAACCAGGAGGCTGCTTAACAAACACTTCCTCACTAATGTACCCATTCAGAAAAGCATTTTTCACATCCATTTGAAAAACCTTAAAGCCTTTGAAAGATGCAAATGTAAGAAACATTCTAATGGCTTCTAATCTAGCTACAGGGGCAAAAGTTTCTTCAAAGTCTATACCTTCTTGCTGATTAAAGCCTTGAGCTACCAATCTTGATCTGTTCCTCACAACTTTGCCATCTTCATCAAGCTTGTTTCTGAAAACCCATCTTGTACCAATGATTGAGTGACCTTTTGGTTCAGGTACAAGAGTCCAAACTTGATTTCTTGAGAACTGATTCAGCTCTTCTTGCATTGCCATGATCCATGCTTCATCTTGAAGTGCTTCACCAATTTTGGTAGGCTCGGACAAGGATAAAAGGGCTAAGTTTGCATGTTTATCCCAAAGAGATGCTCTTGTACTAATCCTTCTTTCCAAGTCACCAATCACTTTTTCAATTGGATGATCTTTTAGAATTCTAGTTTCTTTTGGCAGAGAGTCTCTCACATTTTTCTGTGGGGCTTCTTCTTGAATTGGTTTTGAAAAGTCCAGTTCAATGTGAATCGAATCACAAGGAATTTGAACTGCTCCCTTTTCTTGATCTTTCTCTTCTTTGGGGGATCCTTTGATGCTTTCCTGCACTATTTCATTTTCCTCAAGGGTTTTTGAAACCAAGGGATAGTTAGACTCATCAAAGACTACATGCATTGATTCTTCTATAACAAGAGTTCTTTTGTTATAGACTTTATAGGCTTTGGTTGACAAAGAGTAGTCCAAGAAAATAGCCTCCTCAGATTTTGAATCTAATTTTCCCAATTGTTCATTTCCATTATTCAACACAAAACATTTATAGCCAAAAGCATGAAAATAGCTCACATTAAGTTTTCTTCCTTTCCAAAGCTCATATGGAGTTTTCTTTAAAATAGGCCTAATTAAGCATCTATTTAAAATATAGCATGCTGTGTTTACAGCTTAGCCCAAAAATATTTTGGCAAATTATTTTCACAAAGCATAGTTCTGCCTATCTTAACTAAAGTTCTATTTTTCCTTTCAACTACACCATTTTGTTGGGGGGTTCTAGGACATGAAAAATTATGGTGGATTCCTTTTTTTTCACAAAAGTTTTGAAATAACTTGTTTTCGAATTCTCCACCATGATCACTTCTAATTGAGGTGATAGCAAAACCTTTTTCATTTTGAACTCTTTTGCTTAAACTTTCAAAAATCTCAAAAGTGTCATCCTTACGAGCAAGAAAGAAAACCCAAGTAAACCTAGAAAAATCATCCACAATGACAAAGCAATATTTCTTTCTATTTAGACTAGATGTAGATGCTGATCCAAATAGATCCATATGGAGAAGTTGAAGTGGCCTAGAAGATGACAATTCTTTCTTAGACTTGAAAGAGGATTTGATTTGTTTGCCCTGCTGACAAGCAGCATAAACCTCGCTCATTTCGAAAGCTAGTTTGGGCAAACCAGAAACCAACTCCTTTTTAGAAAGCTTTGAAATAAGTTTAAAATTTACATGTCCAAGTCTTCTATGCCACAACCAAGAGTTATTGTTTTGAGAAGAAAAACATGTTTCCTCTTTTGATTTTAAAGAGTCTCTAGAAACAGTATATACATTAGAACATCTTTGACCAACAAACAAAATATCATCAGAATTTCTCTTGTGAATAATGCATGAGAAGTTTCAAAAGTGATTTTATGACCCTTATCACAAAGTTGACTTATGCTCAGCAAATTATACATTAATCCTTTAACTAAGTAAACATTGTCAATAAGTAGATTATGAGAGATTTTGATTTTACCTAATCCGAAAATTCTACCTTTGCTATTGTCACCAAAAAAGACATCTCCTAAATCCACTTGGTTAATGAAGACAAATTTTGAAGGATCTCCAGTCATGTGTCTTAAACAGCTACTGTCTAGATACCAACACTCACTTTTGGCTTGATAGCAAACTTGAAATAAGATCACAGAGGCTTAGGTACCCAAAATTCTTTGGGTCCTTTCATGTTAGAGACAAATGTGCCTTTAGGCACCCATACCATCTTTCTTGCAACACAGAGTTTCTTATAAGAGCATGCATTAGGAAAATGTCCTATACGACCACAATAGAAGCAAGTTCCTTTCGAAAAGGAATGCGAAAGGGAAGCTTTGACAAAAGAGTTTTTCAAAACTTTTGAAGTGCTAGGCTGAATATAACCTAAACCAGATTTGTCATTGCTTACTCTTTGCTTTCCTAAGATGAAATTCAGATTATTTCTCCCCTTAACAAACTTGACTAAGTCTCTAAACAATTCATTCACTTTTCTTTTCAGTTTGTCATTTTCATTTTTGGGAAAAGATGTGGAATGATTTTCATTTTCAAGAAGATCATTTTGATGCTGAAGTGTCTTAAGTTTATCAATCAAACTAGCATTATCTTTTTCAAGCTCATCTAACACACTAACTTGATCTTTTATGATTTTCTTTAAGGCACTAATTTTTGCAAGTCTTTTCTCATAGTCAAAAGACAAATCATCAAAAGCAAGACTTAGTTCATCATATGTAGGCAAGAGTTCAAGGTCTAGATCATTTACCTCACGTTTTTTTCCAGACCCTTCTCCATTTTCCATCAGACACAGGTTGGCTACGTTTTCCTCTTCTGATTCATCACTTTCTGATGTTGAGTCTTCATCAATCCAAGTACCCACCATAGCTTTCTTTTTCTCCTTTCTAAAGAACATCTTATTGTTGAGGTTTGGACATTCAAGTTTAATGTGACCTGGCCTTTTGCATTCATAGCAAATGATAGGCTCCTTGCGGCTATCTCCCTTGTTGAAGTCTTTGTGAACTTTCGATAGAAATCTCTTCTTCTCCTTTCTTTTTCTCATCATATCAAGAACTCTTCTTGTCACCAAAGCAACCTCTTCATCACTAGAGGCAAGTTCTCTTTGAGTACTAGTCTCTGGAGTAGTAGAAGTAAGAGCTAGACTTTTCTTTCTTTCTCCAGCAGTGATCTTCTTTTCCAAGATCAGCATTTGGTGTGATTCAATGTTGCCTTTTAGAGAACCTACAGTCAACTCATTAGATTCTGCAAATTGAAGCAAGACAGTAACTTTGGAATCCCATTTTTCAGTGAGACACCTTAGAATCTTCTTGACTTGTTCTTTTTGAATGTAGACTTTTCCAAGACCTTTTAGGTTGTTGATGATGCTCAAGAACCGAGCAAAGAAGGAATCCAGAGACTCATCTTGAGTCATGTGAAACATTTCATACTTGGTAGAATAGATATCAATCTTTGCTTCTTTAACATGGCTTGTCCCTTCATGAATGGTAGCAAGTCTATCCCACATTTCTTTTTTAGTATTGCAAGATGCAATATTCTCAAATTCTGTAGCAGATACCCCACACACAATGTTGTACCTTGCTTTAGAATTGAGAGTAAATTTGAGTTTGTCTTAAGTGGTAAACTCATGCTCTTCTTTTGGGACAGTAGCTCCTTCCACTACTTTGGTAGCGTGAGTGATATCATTTTTGACTATCTGCCAAACATCATAGTCAATGGCCTCAAGATACATTTCCATTTGTTGCTTCTAGTAAGGATAGTTTTCTCCATTAAAGAATGGAGGCTTGTGAGAGGAGTGAGACTCATTTTGGTTGTTTATGGTGCCTGCAACACAAATGTAATAAGATCTTTAACTCACGGTTAGTTAAACCAGAAAATGTTGAGCACAAGCTCTGATACCAATTGAGAGTTGCAGAGTCTATTCCTAGAGGGGGTGAATAGGAATTGATAAAAATTACTTCTTAAAAATAGATTCAAATCACAGATTTGTTTAAGAACTAGTTCTTAAAAACTAGTTCTTTTACAAATACCAAATTTGAACATTTCGAAATAACTTATCAAACCATGAAGAATAAAAATAAAAGTTTAACAAAAAAAATAGAGATAAAGAGAAAGAGGATCAGCTAGAGATTTTATAGTGGTTCGGCTTAAAATGCCTACATCCACTTCTCCCATGTCAATGGGGTTCCACTATACTTCAAGTTTATTTTTCCAAGCTTCTCTAAGCTTTACAACAAGTTTATTTTTTCAAGCTTCTCCAAGCTTAACTCCCATGGTTTTTGTTTCTCAAGCTCACCATGAACTCTCTCTCTCTAACTCTAGAGATCACTCTCATGGATTTCTCCCATAGAAATCCAAGATACAAAACTCAAGTGTTTGGTTTAGCCCCAAGAAGAAACTCTCTTAAGGAGTAAATGTATTACAATAAAGATCTTGATACATGAAGGGATAACCAAGAGTAGGAAGAAGAAGATGAAAAGCCAAGCGCTCAACAATGGCTTCCTTCTCTCTCTAAAGTGTTTTTCTTCTTTCTTCACTTCATGGATACTCAAAGCCTTGAAGTCTTCTAGCTTTAATGGCTTTCTTGTGCACGTGAAAAACCAAATGGTGAGGGAAAAGAGGAGCCACTAACCAGCTGACTCCTTGTCAGTCAATCACATGGCCTTTTGTCCTTTGGTCCACAAAAGTCTTTCTTTGTGTAAGAGAGTAGATAACTTTCTTGAAACATGGGCTTTTCCAAATTGCACTTGAAAAGAAACTTTCCATTCACTAAGAGTACAACTCTTAGTCAAATATGAAAAAGGGAAACTTTGGCCCAGAGTCCGTGTAAGACTTTGTCCACATGAACAATCTCGTAGACTCATCATATAAGCAAGAATTGGTTCTTAGGAATAAGTTCTTCAACACTTCATTTGAAGATTGTTCTAGATAACAGCTTAAAAACTTAACAAAGATTAATAGCAACAAGACAAACAACACATATAAAAAATATCATGACATTATTGTTATCATCAAAACAAGTTCAGAGACATGTGGGGCTAACAGTGTGCTGATAAATTTTTGAGGTGGCAAGAGAATATGGATTATCAAAGTTGACAAGGCGAGAGCAACTGTATTTGAAAGCCAGAAGATAAGGAATTTGCCATTGTGCATAATCGTTTTCCTCGCGTTTCCCCGCTCACTAGTATGATAAGTATAATTCAGATTAGAAGCATCAGCCTGATAAACTCCACTAGGGGGATTCAGTGCTGTTTGATAGGTCGTTGTTGCAATTAGGGCAGCAACTACCAACAGAGCGTTGCGTGTGTCATCTGTAATGCTCCTTCTATAGCGAGCAATTTGGATTCTTTTTTTTTTTTTTTCAAAACTGTGATCTTTGACTTTAATATATTTGCAGGCCCTCGATTAGAATGAACTGCATTACCACGTAATGCTCCAGCACGTACTAACATATCTTTAATCATTGCATTATCAATCTGAGTCTGTTGATTCTCTACTATGTCCAACGCCGTTGAGTTTCCAAAATTCTTAGCATTTAAATTGATCTTACCATTTATCAACAACTTAATTGACTATGCAAATAACAAATGCAAAGCATAATAAGTACATTTAAACAATTTTATATGCTTTTTCTTTGGTGCAAAAATAATTTGGCTCTTTATAAGCTACTAAAAGCAATTTGGGTATAGCACTACCCCCACCTATTGGATGGGTTTTGGTGGGACCCACATAATTATTTTGGTGTCGTTGCGAAGTTCTAAAAAAGCTATGTCATCCGGTATGTGATAGAACACATAGCTTTTTATAAAGTGCATAAATGACATCACATAGGAAAATGTGCTAAATTCCTTTTTCTTTATGGCAAAATTTTTATTTTTTTGGCATATTTTCTTGTATTGTGCCGTTTATGCACTTTATAAGGAACCTTGTGTTCGGTCACATACTGGGTAACTTAATTTTTCGTTTCATGTCCAACTCCTACCTTTTTTTTTTAGTATTTTTTTAAGAAAAAGGAAATGTACCTGCGGGCAATTGACAAGTGCAGAAATGTGAAGTATATTGTTCCCTGAATCATCTGTGGAGTTTAGGATCGACTTTTCTTGATAACCGGCACCTTTATGGAGATTCCTTCTAAGACGGTCAACTAAGATTTTTAGAGCTTCAGTTTGTCTATTTTTCACAGCACTATGCAGAGCAGTCTCATTCTAAACAGTTGCATCTTCAATGCAATCTGGGCAAGCTGATAAAAACTCAACCACAAGATCAGTTTCTTCAATTTGAGTTACAAAATGCAATGGAGTAAGACCTTCTCTCCCTTGGACTCGGACAAGGTCTTTATCAAGCTCTATAAAGCGATACACCATTATGTAATGCTGATTTAGTAGAGCAAGTGTATGGGACTAAAACCACGTTGGTTTAGCTTCCGAGCAAAATTGGTATGTCCAGCCTAACGTGCAAAGGAGTGTCAACAAATGGAATCTAGTCGATGTGCTCCAAAAGATGCGGATTCATCTGAATCAATGTGTAGAGCATGTTTATATCTCCTACCTCCGCTGCTTGCCTTAACCTTTCAGTCATAATAATCACTGATTAGATCAAGCAATTGAAAAGAAGTGGGCTAGGGAGGGAAACTAGCAAGGAAAACCTGCATATATATTAGCAAGATGAAGATTGAAGAGAGCAAGATAGCTTTATATACGCAAATCGTATAGATTCCTAACTTAATAGAATTGTTTTCTTGTAAAAATGTGTAAGTAAGATTGTTCTTTTCCACTTTCTAGCAATTGTTCTTTCGTTCAAGATGATTACCTTTTTTTATGCTGGGTGGAATCTCATCTTCTGGTGGTTCTGAATCTCATTAAGCTTGGAAGTGAGGAGTCAGATTTTCTTTTTCTTTCATCTTTAATCAGGGGAAATCTTGCCTAGCACAATCTGACATATTGTTCTTGGGTAAGCCAATCAAGTAATAACAACAAAGTAAAATCAGTATAGGAGGGCCCATAAAGTTGTTTATGAAACAAAAGGCATATAAAGTTTTAATATCTAGCTTCATTGCCCTCCATATCCTCGTCGTCATCTATAAAGATTTTTGGCCTACATTACATAATTGTTAAAACTACACATATAGATCCATATGATGTTTTTGGTATTTCTGAATGTTGATGCTTGCTAGCTTGATCAAGGTCCCTCCTCTCAATAAATCAAACTATCAACTTGATGGAGGGACAAGCACATACAAGAAACTCCAAGATATATGGAAATGGAAAGGCTTCAGGTCCCACGTTAGCTTTACTCTATTTTGTCCTTGACACACTATCAAGCATATCATTTTTCTCAGTTCCAGTCCTTTACCTCTGTTATGCTTCGCTTTACGTATGTGCATGCAACATGTGTTCGACAAAACGCCAGAATGAAACAAGATCTGCAATCATGCAAGTAAGATAAAATCCGGTTTCCTTTCTTTCCTAAAAGAATGAAAATTAAATTTTCCCTTCCTCCTCCAAAGTAAAATACTCTGCTATATTATCTCTTTTGCCAAAAGAAGAAGTTGGGAAGCTAGGCAGATAAAGTAGAAGCGTTTATTGTATTACCAAAGGAAGATTAAACTACTAGATCCATGGCCACTGTTTATGTTTGTTTGGCTACTCAATTTTGGAAAAGACCGCCTTCCTTCTTTGGGTTTTTCTTTTCTAACTAATGCTTATTTTTAACGGCACAGAGTAACAACTTGAGAAATTATATTGAGTAAATCCAACCACTTGAATATTTGAAATTCAAGTGATTACTACACCAATCCGCCCCGCAAGATGGTTACTACACCAACTAAAGTCCCTCAAACGGGCAACCTCCCACAACGACTTGGTGCTTTTAAAAGAAAATTCCCCTAATTTTTGACTTGAAGATTTGAACCTTGGCTAACTTTAATGAAATAGTTATGCATATATGTATGTCTTCCTTTGAATTAATCTATCCATTTAATTTCATAGACATATTTTATATTACAATCTTTAGTTGAAATTTATAATTAAATCATAAGTGAAGTGAGTCTGTTCTTGGATGAAAGTGTGAAAATTGACAAAAGTATAGGTTTATCAAAAAATAAAAATGAAGAGAGTTTTTCTACTGAAACTAATTTTTTGAGTGAGTGGATTCCTGAAAATAAGAGAATTGATTAGTTGTTTATATTAATTTGAATGAATAAGGAAACAAAGAAAAATATTGAATTCAAACTAACACATATATAGGTCAAACTTGTCTAGAACATTCTTGTTTTTATTGTCAAACTTTAGTATAGCAAACCATGATAGTACATGTACGACTTAAATAGCTTCTAAATTTTATAAATCTGAAATAAAAATACTGCTCATAAAAATTAGCACAACTTTTATAAAAGCATCGTAGACTTCTTATAAAAATAACTTTCAAGAGAATACATAGAGAAAAGTTTTTTGGATGAAAATGTGAAATGGATAGAAATGTAGGTTTATGAAAATAATTGAAATGTGTTTCTCTAATGATAATTGATTTTTTTTTAGTGAGTGGATTTCTAATAATAAGAGAATTGATTGGTTGTTTATATTAATTTGAATGGATAAGAAAAAAGTAGGAAAATATTTAGTTTCAAACTAATACATATACAAGTCAAACATTTATAATGGCTTGTTTAGGAAATTTTTATTTTTATTAACAAAGTTCAAATTAACAAACCATGATAATACATGGACAGCTTAAATAGCTTCTAAGTTTTATAAAAATGAAATAAAAATATAAAACTAAAAATAAAGGAAGAATGCTCATAAAAGTTAACACGACTTTTGTGAAAAGCATTATAGACTTCTTATAGAAAGAACCTTCAAGAAACAAAAAGGAATATAGAAGTAAATTAATCAAATATTAAAAGCTAAATAAAATATTATTTTACATTGTACATAATAGTGCTTTGCCATCACTTCATACTTTAAACTCGTGAGTTTAGCATTAATTTATTAGCTCTTTTGAATCTTAGCATAACTTTATTTAAAAGTTAATAAAAAAATGTCATCACAACTTTCAATATAAAATTACATAATAATTAAAATGATGAAAATTTCATAAGTACTAATTTTAAAATTAAAATAACAATTAGTGTAGTTTTCTTTCCTATTTTTTTTTTAACATAAATGTATTCCATTATTCATTGAAATTAAAATAAAAAGCAACTATACATCATATAAAATAGTGCATGTTAACTTCCTCTACCTAATAGATTTCAAAATATATCCTAATGCCCACATGCTTAAGGGATGAGTAGCCTAATTATAAAGTTTAAGTATGAACTTGATTTCTACTTACGTATCTTGAACAAAGATGAATGAATATATACTGAAATCAATCTAACCTATGAAATATCTTGAATATATTTCCTAGTTCTTGGATTTCTGTTGACAATATGTTTCCATTACCAAGTCTAGAAAATTAAATGGCAATGTTACAAGCAAGGCTCCACGAGGGCCCAAAATTTCCATAATCGACACACAAGAATAACACAATGCTAAAATGATGCCAAATAATCAAACCCAAGCCACGACTAAATCCATTTATCTTTATAAGTTATTTTGTAAGATTATATCAAACATTGAAAGTTTATGATATTTGAGCTTTAATGTTAATTAAATTTATGCATTTTATTGTTATCATTAATTTAATTTTCTAAACTTTAACATTTCAATTAAAAAATAAAAAGTTGCGTATGAATAAAACTGTGGCCATTATATAATTTTAAACAAAACATGGGTTATAATTTTGATTCCCATAAATAAAGTGACTTGTAGGTCACTGCCATGTGTCAAATTTCTATTGGTTTTCTAACAAGAGGTACGGTGAACTGGTTGCGTCCTGTTTTGTTGCCAAATGACTTTCCCTTTGATAGAAGACACATAGTAGACTTAGCAGTTGAGCCACCAAGAACCAAGGATATCTATGCATGCTAAAAGGACTTGGAAGGAAGCATATGGGTTGATGTGCCTTTCATATGCAATTTTTCATTAAAAAATGAAACAAAAAGGAAAACTTTAGGGAATCTATGTGGCTGGCCTAACTTGAGGATATAAAGTTAAACGTTTTGAATTATAGGATAACAAAATAAAAGTGGGTCAAAACTACGAAAACAAAAGGCTGAAAAGCTAATTCCAACAGAAACTTTGAGAAAATCAAACGGCTTGTAAGTGAGTGACACTGAGGTTATCCTCAAGATTTATGGGTTTCATGTTCAAATCCAGAGTTGCAACTAAAAGTACCAAAAAAAAAAAAAAACTTTGAGAAAATATGGACATGTCTTCAATTATTCTTTAGAAACCCCTTGACATTTTAAAAATACTACAAAAAGAGAGTCATCAAATCTAGGTGAAATGTCATATTTACTTTCTTACAGCAGAGATTGGAATAATTTCAGCTGCACACACTTCGTAAAATATTTGATTAAGTGAATTTTTTGTTTAACAAATCATAATACAGCAAACTAATATTATTATTCGATAGAAACATCAAATTTAAAGATCATCTATCAAATAAATTATTAAATTAAGGAAATTTCATATATACTTAGATCTAACTTCTTGATCTATATCTTTAGCATAAAGATAATGATTGGAATCCAAGATAGTGCAGGATATTCCCAGGATTTGCTTGTAATAAGGTGCAGATCTCAGTTAGCCAATATCTCGATGGAATGTGTCAAGTAGAAGCAATTAGACATAAAAAAAATGAGTAAAATATATTTTTTTTCTTTGAATTATTTTTTAAATGTCACTTTAATTCTTAATTTATTTTTTGTGTCACTTTAACTCTCAAATAATCAAATTGCCTGCCAAATCAGTCATCCATAGCACCAAAAATGATTACTTAAATAACTAATTTGGTAGGCAGAATAATTATTTGAGGACTAAAGTAACACAAAAAATAAATTAATGACTAAAGTGATATTTGAGAAATAATTCAATGACGAAAAATGTATTGAACTCTAAAAAAATTTATTCGAAATGTATTATGTTACCTCATAGCAGTTTGACAACAAGCGCTGTCCTTTTCTAATGTTTCATAATATATTTTGTGCCAAAAACACCAATTTTCCTATCTTCTGGGAAAGAGAAGAGGATTAGCTTCGTGTATGTGCAGTGATCACATTTCATGAATCATGAAAGTCAATGCTCAGTTGATTACAAAACATTTTATTACCTCCAAACTCATAATCTCTATGCATTTATTATGTACTAAAAAATCTCTATCCTTTAACTTGTGTGTGGTTAACTATGGGCTATGCATTTCTTTATCCTCTATGAATGTGCTTTGCAATGGTTCAAAAACTAGTGAGTTTTCGCCTTCCCAAGGCATTTGGCAAGGAGATCCCTTATCGCCCTATCTCTTTGTGCTTTGTGTTGAGAGATTCTCGTAGCTAATTAACTTGGTAGTCGCAAGTGGTTTATGGAAACCAATCTCTCTTACCCGCAATGGGTTACATCTCTCACATCTTATGTTTGCAGATAAGATTTTTCTATTTGGGGAGGCATCATTGGAGCAAGTGGATACTATTAAGAATTGTCTAGATGTTTTCTGTTGAAGTTCTGGGCAGTGGGTTAGTGTGGAAAAAACCAAAGTTTGTTTTTCTCAGAATGCGGGTCATGTGAGGGGTAGTGAAATTGCTCACAGGTTGGGTTTTGGTATATCCAATGACTTGCGAAAATATTTGGGTGTTCCTTTGCTGCATAATCGTAGTAGCAAAAAGTATTTTAGCTATATTACGGAGAAAGTAATGAAACGTTTGAGTTGCTAGAAAGCTAACACTCTTTCCCTAACAGGAAGACTTACCATGGTGCAATCAGTGCTCTCTGCTATGCCCGACTATGCAATGCAAACGAACATTTTTCCAAAGGGCACTTGTGATGAGCTGGATAAATAGAATCGGCAATTTCCTTGGGGATCTTCTTAAGACTAGCGGAAAATCTCCTTGGTGAAATGGGACTCTGTGTGCCAGCCTAAGAAGTCGGGTGGTCTAAGCTTGCAGCACACTAGGGATGTGAACACCTCTTTTATGATGAAAATAGGATGGGGCTTAGTCAACAAGTGAGATGATCTTTGGGTGAAAGTTCTAGGTAGCAAATATAATGGTGGGAATAATCTTGTGCCCTCCATTAATTTGCATTCACGTAACTCTAATCTTTGGCAAGGAGTGTGTAAATCTTGGTCAACTGTTGATAAGAACCTTATTTGGCATTTTAGGGATGGGAAGAGAGTTCAATTTTGGAAAGACAGTTGGGTTCATGGACTCCGGCCCTTGCTGTCCTTAGCCACGGTGGAAATTCAAGCAGGGGAGTTAGAGGCGAAGGTAGAGTAGTTTTGTTCATCCAATGGGACTTGGGACTGGGTACGCTTGGTGAGTTCCTTGCCTAGCCATGCGTGTGCCTGCATAGCTAGTATTAAGCCACCTAATGCTATGGGTGGTGAGGATTCTATAACAATCCTTCAGAGTGGATGATCAAGAAGTTAACAAAGAAAGCAAGGAAGAGAAAACGAGGCAGAGAGAATGAGAAAGCTTTTCTGTATATTCATTGACTCAATCTGATACAATGCACATGATGTGCTTTATATACAAGGAAATAAAATAAAATGCCATGTAGGCAATACAGCTCAGCTTAACTAACTAACTATTAAAAAAATCTAAACATGCTAGCTAACTACAGTTAACTGATTAACTAAGATTAACTACACTATAGCTGGCTAACTAACCACTCTAGTTATAAATAATTTATACATTCTAACTAACCAACTAACTATGAATATTCTGTACACCCCCTCCCCCCCCCCCCCCCCCCNCCCCCCCCCCCCCCCCCCCTAAAGTTGGAGTTTGGGAATGATGAAAATCAACCAAACCCAACTTGGAAACAATGGAATTGAATTGAGGGCCAACAAGGTTCTTGGTGAACACATCAACAAGCTGAGCCTTTGAAGAAATGTGCTGAGGGAGAACAAAATCAGCTTTATACTTATCCCTGACCAGGTGACAATCTATTTCAAGATGCTTGGTACGCTCATGGAAGACAGGGTTGGCAGTGATGTGTAAAGCAACCAAATTATCACACCATAGAGGAATAGGCAAGGGGATAGGATGTGAAAATCTTGTAAGATGTAGCTGATCCACTATAATTCACAAACTGTTGTAGTAAGACTTCGATACTCGGCCTCTGCTAAAGACCTGCTGACAGTAGACTATTTCTTGGTGTTCCAAGAGATAAGAGAAGAACCAAAAGAAACACAATAACCAGTGATGGACCTCCTAGTGTCTTTGCATGCTGCCCAGTTAGCATCACAATAAGTTGTGAGAGTAAAATCAGAAGCAGAAGCAAAAAACAACCCTCTGGAAGGAGTACCTTTAAGATACTTAAGAATATGGATGGCACCATTCCAATGAGCTTGAGTAGGTGAATGAATGTATTGGCTAAGTTGGTGTACTGCATGAGTGATATCAGGTCTAGTTAAATTGAATACAACAGACGACCAACAAGCCTTCTATACCTCTCAGGTTCAGGCAGTGGAGCACCAGCAGAAGAGAAATTTTGGCCCTTTGGCAAGGGTGTAGCAGTAGGTTTTGCTCCAAGTAAACCAGCATCTCTTAAAATGTCTAAGACATTTTTTCTTTGGTTGACATAAATACCCTTGGCTCCACGAGAAATTTCAAGACCCAGAAAGTAGTGAACATCCCCCAAGTCCTTAATAGTGAAGGATGTATGAAGAAACTATTTGTCTTTGAGAATATCATGTTCATGGGTGCCCGTAACTAAAACATCATCAACATATACCAATAAAGCCAAGAAAGAAGTGGATTTATGCATGGTGAATAAGCAGTGATCATGAGAACTCTGTGTGAAACCATAAGCTTGCAATTTGGCAGAGAATTCAATATTCCACTATCAAGAGGCTTGCTTTAAACCATATAGGGAACATTTTAATAAACAAACCTCATGGGGCTGTGCTTTGGTATAACCCTGAGGAGGATGCATGAAAACTTCTTCATCTAGATAGCCTTGCAGAAAAGCATTATTAATGTTAAGTTGATGCAATCCCCACTATTTGGCAGTAACAATAGCTAAAAGGAGCCTCACTGTAACAAGCTTAGCAACATGTGAGAAACTATCCTTATAATGGACTCCCTCAATTTGATGGTACCCTTTTGCAACTAACCTTGCCTTGTGTCTATCAATGGTCCCATTAGGCAGGTATTTTATCTTATAGACCCATTTGGAGCCAATTGCTCTTTTACCAGGAGGCAAAGGGACTAAATCCCAAGTATGATTTGATTCCAGTGCCTGCAGTTCTTTATTCATGGCCTCAAGCCACTTTTCATTTTTGCTTGCATGATAATAAGAACTAGATTCAGGAATAGAAGACATATTTGCAAGAAAAGACATGTATGGATCAGTAAAAACAAGAGAGTGATGGTAAGGGAAAGTAGGTGGTGTATATCCTGAAAAACCAGGTGAAATGTCTGCAGGTGAAGAGTGTATAGCAGTTGGCAAGTCAAAAGGAAGAAATACATTGGAGACAAAATCAGACATCCATGTGGGTTTCAATTTTGGTCTATTACTATGTCTCAAGACAGGGAGGTGAGTAATAGGTGGAAGAGAAAGGTGAGACTAATCTGGTGTAGGGTGTGTGGAATTGAGTTATGGTATGGGATTAGTAAGAATGTCATGATGACCATATGGAAGCTCATGAGGAAGAATATCAGTCTGAGTAATTGGTGGGATAGGAGAAAGGTTAGTGACAATAGAGTCAAGGGTAGGAAGAGGGAGAGATATGTCACTGGTGTCATGTAGAATATTTGCAAAAGGAAACACATTCTCATGAAAAATAACATCTCTGGAAGTATAGATTTGATGAGAGGCTAAGTCATAGACTCTATATGCTTTCTATCCTATGACAAACCCTAGAAAAATGCATCTAAATGCTCGAACCTCAAATTTGCCTTTGTGTGGTTGTGTGTTAGTTGCATAACACAAACAACCAAAAACTTTGAAGGAATGATAATCTGGTTTGTTATTATTAAGCAGTTCATAAGGTGTTTTCTAGTCCAAAAAATGAGTAGGTAACTTATTTATGAGGTATGCAGCCATTAAAAGAGAGAGTCCCCAAAATTTGATAGGCAAATGAGCTTGAAACATAAGGGCTCTAACAATCTGTAAGAGGTGCCTATGTTTTCTTTCAACAATTCCATTTTGTTGAGGTGTGTAGACACAACTTTTGTAATGAATAATTCCCAATTGAGACAAGAAAGATTGACATTCATGGCTTGTAAATTCAGTGCCATTGTCTGTTCAAATGCACCTAATGTGCTTTTGAAATTGAGTGTGTACCATTTTGAAGAAAACCTTAAGTGTTTCAAGTGTTTGATGCTTATGTCTAAGTAGATATACCCTAGTAGCTTTGCTATAGTTATCTACCATAGTAAGCATGTAATGTGCCCCCGTGAGAGAAGCTCTACTATAAGGTCCCCATAAGTCTATATGCAAAAGGTCAAAAACAGATTTGGATCCAGTAGTGCTAAGGGGAAAAGGTAATCTATGTTGTTTTGACTTGTAACAAACATCACATAGACAAGGTAGTGTAATATCCATACTAGTTAAGAAGGGAATATGTTGTAAAGCCTTTAAAGAAGCATGGCCAAGTCTGTTATGCCATAAGAGTTTGGGAATTTTATTTGAATCAACAATAGTATTACAAGGAAAAGTAATTGAATTGCAAATAAGATCACAAGGGGATTTTATGAAATCAATCTGTTTATTACAAGGGAAGTAAGAAACAAGAACAGTAAAGGAGGATTTGTCTAAGATGTATAATTCTCAATCACTCTACCAACTGTTAGAACAACTTCAGTCTATGGGTCCTGCAAACTGCATTTATCAGGATGAAAAACAAACTGAATTTGAGCTGTTTTGGAGATTTTTCTTACTGAAAGTAAGTTGAATTTAAAACTTGGTATATAGAGAGCATCAGTCGAGGTTAGAGTGGGGCTAAGGTGTACATCACCTATTTGATGAACTAGTTTAGTTGTGCCATTAGGTAAGAAAACTGGTGTGAGACGTTTTACTGGTTTTTTATGATGAAGAAGGTTAGGGGTCAATGCACATGTGATTAGATGCACCTATGTCTACTATCCAAGTATCAGGGTCTATATTACTAGTGATGAGCTGCCGAGGCTCTCCAAATTAGTGATTTTTAAAGTCGGTTTACCTAAGCTACTTGTAGCATAAGGCAACACCAAGTCGAACCAAAGGATTACTCTAATTAGTGAATCAGATTTAGGAACATATAAACAGAGGGATTTTGTTTGTATAAGTGATCAACAAAACGTGATTTAAAAGTGGTAAACTTTAAGGAAAACAACCAATCCAAGTCTAACTGATTCTAATTTTAGTCCATCATTGATCTCCAAGAATCCATTCAATTATTAACCTAGTTCTTGGCCTTAGAACACATCAAGAAGCCTCTCAGTCCTCTATGGATATCTGATGAACACACTTTTTATACAATAGTTATCCCTTATACTTAGTCTTTTAAACCTCTTTTGGGCTGAATTGAGTAGACTTGGACCTCATTTGATGACCTTGGATCTATTTGTGCCTAATTGCAATTTCCAGCAATACTGAGCATTTTATGCTATCTCTGTGTTTCGTGCATATCTTGAGTTTTGTATGTCTAAAAATTCCGAGTCATACCTTGTAGGAAAGCTGAGAGAATTGTCTACAAGTTTCTTTCAGGGCTCCAAAGCCAATTCAGAAGTCCAGAAGGTCATATGCAACCTGGAAACCAGAGAAGACATGTTGTCACAGGATCCTGACCTACATGTAGTTTTTGGGCTATAACTTGAGTTGTGAATGTCATATGGACTTGAAACGGGTACCATTGGAAAGCTAATCGACAGAGCTTCAATTGTTATGAAGACCGGTTCACCATATTTTATATTGAAGATGGTCTTATTTGCAGTGGAAGTTGGCTAATAGTTCCAGACACCTATTGGCACTTAAATGGGCCTAACTTCCTCATGACAAGTCCAAATGGGCACAAACCAAAGCCCAATTAAAGCTAAGGCCCCTGGGAACAAGTGTGCACTAAGGGAAATTTGGGTGTGCATGTAATTTTGGAAGTCTATATCAGCACAAAGGGGCAGCAGAAATTGAAATCAAGTCATTTAGATATTTTAGACAGCTTTTGAACTTTCCTTAGTCTTTAAGTTTTCTCTCTAGATATTTTGTAAGAACTTGGCTTCTCTTGTTCATGGAGGGCTAATTCATTAAATCAATCCAGGTTTTTGCTGTTCTGATTATTGGTTTTGAGATTATGTGTTGTTGTTATTCATTTAGTTGTTAATCAAGTTCTTCAATCCTCTGAAATATTCTGTTTGAATTGCTTAATTCAAATTTGGATTTTCATATTCTGTTTGCATGTGATACAAGAGGATTGTATGGTTAATTAATGTTTCTGAGCTTTTGGATGGATTAATTACCTTGGCTGGATCATGGACTTAGGTAAAACTGGACTTGAATGTTTGCTTAATTCATTTAGTCTTAGTTAAAACCGAATTCTGGTTGCTTAACCAGTGGACATCCATAGAACATTGAGAGGCTTCTTGATATATTTTAAAGGCCAAGAACATGGTTAATAGTTGAATAGATCATTGGAAATCTATGATGGACTAAAATCAGAATCAGTTAAGACTTAGATTGATTGTTTTCCCTAAAACTTTACTACTTACAATTAATTTCTGTCAAACACTTGAACAAACAAAACCCCTTGTTGATATGCTTCTTAATATGATTCACTACTCAGAATAATCCTTAGGTTCGACTTAGGGTTGCCTTATGCTACAAGTAGCTTAGGTAAATCAACCTTAAACTTTAATTAATTTGAGGAGCCTCGGCAGCTCATCAAATTTTGTATAGTTTAGCTGCTTTATTGTTTTCTATTTAGTTGATTAGATTAATTGCTTAGGTTAGTTGATTAGTTTAGTTGATTACTTTACTATTTCTGTAAATTTGTTGTTTACTGTTTGAGGAGCCTCGGCAACTCATCAAATTTTGGCGCCGTTGCCGGGGATTATTCTAATTTTGAATCAATATTATTAGTAGTAAAACTGACTTTTAACTTCCCCCTAATTCACTCTGCTTGTGTTTGAGTTTTTGTTCTTTTTAGGGTTTTGGCCACTTTTTCCATAACTTTTTGACCAAGTATCCATTCTATTTGAGGCCAGTGGCCATTGTTTTTCTTGATTTGAAGTTTCCTTAGATGTTTTATATTGTTATTGAGTGAATTCTAGCCATTTGGACCATTTCCCCCTTGTTTTTCCTTCGATTTGGCTTGATTTAGTGATTTCTGGTTTTACTGTTCTGAACAAAATTTTTTGCTCCGATTGACCTGAAACTTGGTCAATTGAAGGAAAAGGGCCTAACAACCAACAATCACAGCCTATGGCTGTGAGGTCTGCCTTTTTAAGCCAAATTCAACTGTTTTGACCACTTTTTCATTTTTTAAAGATGTTTTATTTGATTTTTAAGTTTCATTTTCATCCACCTTTTTTCCTGTGGTGGTATAAAATTTTAAAAAATGTTTAGATACCTTTTCTAGTCCTATTTTGGTATTTTTTTTACCTTTGTCTTGTATTTTTTGTGTGTTTCGATTTTAGCTAAATTTTCTCAGTTTTGTGTGTTTTTCTGTGTTTTTGTGCATTGTGGTGTGTTTAGGTATTTAGCCACTTGTTTGCATGGTGTATGACTAGGTCTTCTCCTTTTGTATTGCTTCAAGTAGACCCTGAAATAGAGAGAACCTTGTATACACTCAATAGAGCACATAGGGCTGTTGATAATTTAGATCCTACCATGGCTGAAGCTAGAACTCCTATTTTTATTCCTGTTGTTGATCCTGTTGATGAAGGTAATAGAGCTGATAATGCTAATAGAGCTGGAAATAATAATAATAATAATAATAATAACATGCAGCCTAGAGACAGAACTCTTAAGGAATTGGCCACCCCTGATGTTGCTTACCAACCTTTGGGGATCCAATATCCAGAGATTGATACTACTTTTGAATTGAAATCTAGATTGATACACTTGCTACCAAAGTTTCATGGTCTTGCAGGTGAAGATCCTCATAAACATTTAAAGGAATTCCATGTCGTTTGTTCCACAATGAGGCCACAAGGAATTTCTGAAGAGCAGATCAAGTTAAGAGCATTCCCTTTCTTTCTTGCTGATGCAGCTAAAGACTGGCTCTTTTACTTGTCATAAGGTTCGGTCAGAAATTAGAGTGACATGAAGAAGCTGTTTCTGGCAAAGTTCTTCCCTGCATCCAGAACTGCTGCCATTCGCAAAGACATATGTGGCATAAGGCAACTGCCAGGGGAGACATTGCATGAGTATTGGGAGAGGTTTACCAAGCTGTGCTCAAGCTACCTCCATCACCAAATAAGTGATCAACTGTTGATACAATATTTCTATGAGGGCTTGTCACCTTCGGATAGAAGTAACATTGATTCTGCTAGTGGAGGAGCATTAGTGGATAAAACACCTACTGTTGCCAGAGATTTAATTTCCAATATGGCAGAGAATTCCCAGCAGTTTGGTGTTCAGATGATTCATTCCATCAGGGGAGTCAATGAAGTTGGTGTATCATTTGCTGACCAACAAAGAATGGAGCACAGACTTGATGAATTGACCTCCTTGGTCAGGCAATTGGCAGTGGGGCGACAAGTATCCATACCTCAACCTGCAAGCTTGTGTGGCATTTGTGCTTGTCCATCACATCCTACAGACCCATGCCCTACTCTGCAAGATGGTGATTCTGGATTTCAGGATCCCTCTGTAGCTGCAGCAGGTGTTTTTCCTGGTCGATACCCATACCAATCGCAGCAGCAGCCTAGATATGATCCGTACTCCAACACTTACAACCCTGGTTGGAGGGATCATCCAAATTTCAGATATGGCAATGCTGCAGCACCACAACAGCAGTCCTCCCAACAACAGCCATAGCAACAGCAGCAATATAGGCAACCCTGACAACAACAGAACCAATTTCAGCCAGCTAGGCAGGGCCAGTTTCAACAAAATAGGCCACCATTCCAGCAGCAGCCTATCCAGCTAGCCAACCCGTCAACATCCAAACCTGAGCCTTCATTGGAAGATTTGGTGAAGCAGATGGCCACCAACAACATCCAATTCCAGCAGAGGGCAGAGTCCACCATGCAGAATCTGGAAACGCAGATTGGGCAATTGGCATCATCAATTAGCCAGTTGCAGTCCAAGGGTTCTGGCAAACTCCCTTCACAGACAATTCCCAATCCAAATGGGAGTAATGTGAGTGCTATCACATTGAGGTCTAGCAAATCCTTGCATGAGCCAGCCGAGCCTCAACCTGCCATTGAGTCCCAACCAGCAGAGGAAGCAGTTCCTGAGCCAATCAACCTTGCACCTGCGAGCAAGCTGCCTGCAGTAGCTCTTCCCTTTCCACAGAGAGCTACTCTGTCCAAGAAGTAAGATGAGGTTGAGAAGGATAGGGAGCTTCTAGAGACGTTTAGGAAGGTGGAAGTTAACATTCCCTTGCTGGATGCTATCAAGCAAATTCCTAAATATGCCAAATTTCTCAAGGAATTGTGCACCCAGGGGAGGAGGCTGAAGGGCAATGAGCGGATTAGCATGAGTCAGAATGTCTCAGCCCTTATTCAACCTCTGCCCCAGAAGTGCAAGGATCCAGGATCTTTCACAATCCTCTGTGTTATAGGCAATTCCAAGTTCGAGCATGCCATGCTAAATCTAGGCACTTCTATCATTGTCATGCCTATGTCTGTTTTCAGTTCCCTCGGGCTTGGACCCTTGAATGCCACAGGAGTTGTGATACAGTTAGCTAACAGGAGCAGTGCTTATCCAGCTGGGTTGATTGAAGATGTGTTGGTCAGACTTGATGAGCTGATCTTTCCAACAGATTTCTACATTCTAGAGATGGAAGGACAGTGACAATTGATGAACACATTTTTTATATAATAGTTATCCCTCATACTTAGTCTTTTAAACCTCTTTTGGGCTGAATTGCATAGACTTAGACCTCATTTCATGACTTAGGATCCATTTATGCTTAATTGCAATTTCCAGCAATACTGGGCATTATATGCTGTCTCTGTGTTTCAGGCATATCTTGAGTTCTGGATGTCCAAAAATTCCGAGTCATACCTTGTTGGAAAGCTGAGAGAATTGTCTACAACTTTCTTTCAGGGCTCCAAAGCTAATTCGGACGTTCAGAAGGTCATATGCAGCCTGGAAGCCAGAGAAGACATGCTGTCGCAGGATCCTGACCTACATGCAGTATTTGGGTCATAACTTGAGTTGTAGATGTCATATGGACCTGAAACTGGTACCATTGGAAAGCTAACAGACAGAGCTTCAATTGATATGAAGACCGGTTCACCATATTTTATGTGGAAGATGGTCTTATTTGCTGTGCAAGTTAGCTGACGGTTCCAGACACCTTCTGCCACTTAAATGGGCCTAACTTCCTCATGACAAGTCCAAATGGGCCCAAACCAAAGCCCAATTGAAGCTAAGGCCCATGGGAACAAGTGTGCCCTAAGGGCAATTTGGGTGTGCATGTAAAATTGAGGTCTATATCAGCAAGAGGGGGGCAGCCGAAATTGATAATCAAGTTTTAGATATTTTAGACAGCTTTCTAGTCTTTCCTTAGCTCTTAAGTTTTCTCGTAGATATTTTGTAAGAACTTAGCTTCTCTTGTTCATGGAGGGCTAATTCATCATATCAATCCAGGTTTTGCTATTCTGATTATTGATTTTGAGATTATGTGTTGTTGTTCTTCATTTTAGTTGTTAATCAAAGTTCTTTCAATCCTTTGAAATATTCTGTTTGAATTGCTTAATTCGAATTTGGATCTTCATGTGTGATTGCTTAATTGCATGTGATAAAAGAGGATTGTATGGTTGATTAATGTTTCTGAGCTTTTGGATGGATTAATCACCTTGGCTGGATCATGGACTTAGGTAAAACTAGACTTGAATGTTTGCTTAATTCATTTAGTCTTAGTTGAATCCGAATTCTGGTTGCTTAACCAGTGGACATCCATAGAACATTGAGAGGCGTCTTGATATGTTTTAAAGGCCAAGAACATGGTTAATAATTGAATGGATCATTAGAAATCAAGGATGAATCAAAATCAGAATCAGTTAAGGCTTGGATTGGTTGTTTTCCTTTAGGTTACCACTTACAATTATTTTTTGTCAAGTACTTAAACCAAACAAAACCCCCTCTGTTTACATGCTTCTTAATATGATTCACTAAATAGAACAATCCTTAGGTTCGACTTAGGGCTGCCCTTTGCTGCAAATAGCTTAGGTAACCGACCTTAAACTTAATTAATTTGAGGAGCCTCGGCAGCTCATCAACAATCCAGAAAGGCTCCACTCATTCTGGGCAGACCATTCCTCAAGACTGCGCGGACCAAGATTGATGTGTATGCAGGAACTCTATCCATGGAGTTTGGCGATTCTGTTGTGCAGTTCAACATTTTTGATGCTATGAAGCATCCCATGGATGAGCATGCTATTTTTCACATTGATGTGATTGATGATTTGGTTGAGGATGTTTACCGTCATATGTGTGCTGATTTACCTGATTTGTCTGGTTTTGATGATTCTATTCAGTGCCAATCTTGTAATGATTGTGACGGTGATTCTGGCTGTGCTATTTGTGCTGAGATCTCCACCTTTTTACGTGATGATGACTCTGGTTCCCCAGAGCTGGCAGTAGTTGCTGTTCGGGAGGAGATTCAGCCTGCAGAGATTGACATTCAACCACCCAGATTTCTGCCCTCTGCAGTGCAGCCATCCAAGCTAGAGCTGAAGCCTCTGCCTAAGCATCTGAAGTATGCGTATTTGGCATCTGCAGAGCAGCTTCCAGTAATTGTGGCTAACAATTTACTTCCTGAGCAAGAGGAAAGATTGCTGCGCATTCTGCGAGAGCATAAGCAAGCCATTGGCTGGACGTTAGCAGATATTCCTAGCATTAGTCCATCTACATGCATGCATCACATATTACTTGAAGATGGCGCTAAACCAGTGCGGCAACCCCAGAGGCGACTCAACCCTCTCATCCTGGACGTGGTAAAGAAGGAGGTGACCAAGCTTCTGCAAGCTGGCATCATTTATCCTATATCTGACAGCACTTGGGTGAGCCCAGTGCAGGTCGTTCCGAAGAAATTCGGGGTTACAGTGGTGGCCAACTAGAACAACGAGTTGCTACCTACCCGAGTGCAGAATAGATGGCGGGTTTGCATCAATTACAGGAGGCTCAATCAAGCCACCAGGAAGGATCATTACCCCCTGCCGTTCATCGATCAAATGCTGGAGCGGTTAGCTGGGAAATCGCATTACTGCTTCCTGGATGGCTACACTGGGTACTTCCAGATTCATATAGCACCGAAGGATCAAGAGAAGACCACTTTTACATGTTCCTTCGGCACGTTTGCTTACCGACGGATGCCTTTCGGCCTTTGCAACACCCCTGGTACCTTCCAGAGGTGCATGGTAAGTATATTCTCTGATTTTTTAGAGGAGTGCATGGAGGTGTTTATGGATGATTTTACTGTTTATGGTTCTTCTTTTGATGACTGTCTGAGTAGTTTAGCTAGAGTACTACATCGCTGCATTGAGACTAACCTTGTCTTAAATTTTGAAAAGTGTCATTTCATGGTAGAGCAAGGTATAGTTTTAGGCCATGTAGTATCTAGAAAAGGGGTTGAGGTAGATCCTGCTAAAATAGATGTCATAACTGCTTTATCTTACCCCACATGCGTGCGGGAAGTGCGATCATTTCTTGGACATGCAGGTTTCTACCGGCGCTTTATCAGAGACTTCAGCAAGATAGCCATTCCGCTGTCTAGCCTTCTGCAGAAAGATGTGGAGTTTCTGTTTGACCAGAAGTGCAAGGAAGCTTTCAACCGCCTGAAGCTAGCTCTCACCAGTACCCCTGTCATTCAGCCACCTGATTGGACACTCCCATTCGAGCTGATGTGCGACGCTTCGAACTATGCCTTGGGAGCGGTCTTGGCGCAGCGAGTGGCCAAAGTTCCTCATGTGGTTTACTATGCTTCGAGAACTCTGGATGCTGCTCAAGCGAACTACACCACCACTGAAAAAGAACTTTTATCTATTGTTTTTGCATTAGATAAGTTCAGGTCTTATTTGATAGATTCTAAGGTTGTGGTGTTTTCAGATCATACAGCTCTGAAGTATCTCTTGAAGAAACCGGATGCCAAGCCACGACTGATTAGGTGGATGCTGCTGCTTCAAGAGTTTGATGTGGAGATCCGAGACAAGAGTGGAGCAGAGAACCTGGTTGCTGACCACCTCAGCCGCATAGAGCGAGATCCTGATCCACTGCCCATTCAGGATTCCTTTCCTGACGAGCAGCTGTTAGGGCTGCATGGTGAGTTTCCATGGTATGCAGATCTTGTCAATTATCTAGCTGCCCATGCTTTGCCCTCACACCTCACACGTGCACAAATAGACAAGTTAAAGAGTGAGGCAAAATATTATGTGTGGGATGATCCCTATCTCTGGAAATTTTGTAGTGATCAAATTATTAGGAGATGTGTGCCTGATAATGAGTTTCAGTCTGTTCTTAGCTTTTGCCATACCTTTGCATGTGGTGGACATTTTGGTCCTCAACGTACAGCTAGGAAGGTCTTAGACTCTGGATTATATTGGGTCACTTTATTTAGGGATACACTTATATTTTGTAAATCTTGTGAACAATGTCAGAGAACCGGGAACATTTCCCATTGGCATGAGATGCCCCAGTAGCCTTTGCTATTCTGTGAGATTTTTTATGTCTGGGGTATTGACTTTATGGGGCCTTTTCCTATTTCTTTCGGTTTTGTTTACATTTTACTTGTTGTGGATTATGTGTCTAAGTAGGTGGAGGCGAAAGCCACCCGTATTGATGATTCTAAAGTTGTTGTGGATTTTGTTAGATCAAACATTTTCTGCAGATTTGGCATTCCTAGGACCATCATCAGTGATTAGGGTTCACATTTCTGCAACCGGACCATGGCGGCTTTAATGAAGAAATATAGCGTCATGCATAAGGTTTCCACCCCTTACCACCCTCAGACCAATGGGCAAGCTGAAGTCTCCAACAGGGAGATCAAGCGTATCTTGGATAAGATTGTCCAACCTAATCGGAAGGACTGGAGTTTGCGACTCGAGGATGCTCTGTGGGCATACCGGACTGCTTTCAAGACACTTATTGGGATGTCTCCCTACCGAATAGTTTTTGGCAAAGCCTGCCACCTTCCAGTGGAGCTTGAGCACAAGGCCTATTGGGCGGTCAAGCAATGCAATCTTGATTTGAGCCAAGCCGGGTCCCAGAGAAAGCTTCACCTCCAAGAGCTTGAGGAGCTTCATTTGGATGCTTATGAGAGCTCCCGCCTTTACAAGGAAAAGACCAAGCAGTTTCATGATAACATGGTGCTGCGGAAGGAGTTCTCTACTGGCCAGAAAGTTCTCTTGTATAACTCTCGCTTAAAGCTCATGCCTGGCAAGCTCCGTTCTCGGTGGCTTGGTCCGTTTATTGTCACCAAGGTTTTTCCTTATGGTGCAGTGGAGATAGCGAGTGAGTCCACTAGCAAGGCTTTCAAGGTGAACGGGCATCGCCTCAAGCCATTTTATGAGGGCGCTCAGTAGGACATAGTGGAGGAGGTCCACTTGCACGATGCCATCTATCTCCCCTGATAAGGATGTTTCTTCTCTCTCTTTTACTTTACTTGTCCTTATGTGACTGCTTGCTATTAATTGTCATCTTTTTGAAGTTTTTACATTGAGGACAATGTAAAATTCAAGTGTGGGGGAGGAATTTTTGTATATTTTAGCTGCTTTATTGTTTTCTGTTTAGTTGATTAGATTAGTTGATTAGGTTAGTTGATTACTTTACTATTTTTTTAAATTTGTTGTTTTTTGTTTTAATTTTTTCTGTTTGTTGTTCTTGCTGTTTTTTCTGTTTTTGTTATCATTTTTCTGTTTTAATTACTCTCCAATGATGTTAAAGAATTTGTAAAGTTGTAAGTTTAAAGTAATTATATTTCAAGGTTCATAACATGATTGAATAACTTGTTTTCCATCCTTAATTTTACATGTTTGGTTTTAGATGTTGGATTGGTGATTAAGTTTGATAGATACATGCATGCCTTGTGAGATTTTGAGCTTTTGATGAATGGATTTAGCAAATGTGCCATTCTTTTCCTTCTTGTGTGATTTCACTCATGGAATTTGTTAACTCTAGAACTTGCTTGATTCTTTTTGAGGCTACATTTTCATTTGCATACATGAACATGATTGAGGCATTCTTTCTTGATTTAGCCACTTTGCCAAATAGCCAACCTTGTATTATTTCCCTTTGATTACCCCTATTGAGCCTATTTGCCTATCTTTGATATTAGCTCATTATATGCCTATGTACAAAATACCATGTTGTTACCTTACCTTAGGGAATGGGAGAGCATTGGTTCATTGTCTTAGAGGAGCTCTTATGCTTGTGGGTAATTAATAGTACAAGTGTGGAGGTTGTGAATCCTAATGTGCAAAGTATTATGTGAAAGAAAGAAAGAAAGAAAAAAAGAACCAATTGGTTCTGAAAAAAAAAAAATCAGAATTGTGAAAAAGGAAAAGAAAAGGAAAAGGAATATGTGCACAGAAGGAGAATATGCTTTACACACTTGGAATTTAATGCTTGTCATTTGAGTTCCTCTCCAATGTTCTTTTATTCTCTTTGAGTTTTACCTTGTGATATCCATTTTGATTCATTCCTTTACCTTTACCTTGGCCTTATTACAACCTTAAATAAAGTCCTCTTGATTTGTGTGTGCATTTGTTTGAGTAGTGGAGAAATAGAAGATAAGCAAGCTTATGGTAGTGCATCTCTTCATGAGTTTGATTGAGTGGAGTACCTAATTTCTAAACACTTGAGGGATTGAGAGTGTATCTTGTGAGGATCTATCATTCTTAACTTATGCTTTCCAATTGAAGTTACCTTGTTTGTTGATTTTGGATGAGAAGAAATTTTATTTCATGAATGCTGTGAGTTCCTTGAATCTTTAATTGCTTATCTTACTTGTGGTATGAACTTCTGCATTTCTTAAATATCATTGGGAGGTGATCCTTTAGTTTTTAAATTTGTTTTTGTTTCCTTGTTCTTGCTTTTCTTAGTTTTGGAATTTTAGTTTGCCCGAGACGTGCAAAAGCTAAGTGTGGGGGAATTTGATGAACACACTTTTTATACAATAGTTATTCCTCATACTTAGTCTTTTAAACCTCTTTTGGGCTGAATTGCATAGACTTAGACCTCATTTCATGACTTAGGATCCATTTATGCTTAATTGCAATTTCCAGCAATACTGGGCATTATATGCTGTCTCTGTGTTTCAGGCATATCTTGAGTTCTGGATGTCCAAAAATTCCGAGTCATACCTTGTTGGAAAGCTGAGAGAATTGTCTACAACTTTCTTTCAGGGCTCCAAAGCTAATTCGGACGTTCAGAAGGTCATATGCAGCCTGGAAGCCAGAGAAGACATGCTGTCGCAGGATCCTGACCTACATGCAGTATTTGGGTCATAACTTGAGTTGTAGATGTCATATTGACCTGAAACTGGTACCATTGGAAAGCTAACAGACAGAGCTTCAATTGATATGAAGACCGGTTCACCATATTTTATGTGGAAGATGGTCTTATTTGCTGTGCAAGTTAGCTGACGGTTCCAGACACCTTCTGCCACTTAAATGGGCCTAACTTCCTCATGACAAGTCCAAATGGGCCCAAACCAAAGCCCAATTGAAGCTAAGGCCCATGGGAACAAGTGTGCCCTAAGGGCAATTTAGGTGTGCATGTAAAATTGGAGGTCTATATCAGAAGAAGGAGGCAGCCGAAATTCATAACCACCTCATTAGATATTTTAGACAGATTTTTGAGCTTTCCTTAGTTCTTAAGTTTTCTTTTAGATATTTTGTAAGAACTTCAGCTCCTCTTGTTCATGGAGGGCTAATCCAACATATCAATCCAGGTTTTGCTATTCTGATTATTGGTTTTGAGATTATGAGTTGTTGTTCTTCATTTTAGTTGTTAATCAAAGTTCTTTCAATCCTTTGAAATATTCTGTTTGAATTGCTTAATTCGAATTTGGATCTTCATGTGTGATTGCTTAATTGCATGTGATAAAAGAGGATTGTATGGTTGATTAATGTTTCTGAGCTTTTGGATGGATTAATTACCTTGGCTGGATCATGGACTTAGGTAAAACTGGACTTAAATGTTTGCTTAATTCATTTAGTCTTAGTTAAAACCGAATTCTGGTTGCTTAACCAGTGGACATCCATAGAACATTGAGAGGTTTCTTGATATGTTTTAAAGGCCAAGAACATGGTTAATAATTGAATAGATCATTAGAAATCAAGGATGGACTAAAATCAGAATCAGTTAAGATTTGGATTGGTTGTTTTCCCTAAAACTCTACCACTTACAATTAATTTCTGTTAATCACATGAACAAACAAAATCCCCCTATTTATATGCTTCTTAATATGATTCACTAAATAGAACAATCCTTAGGTTCGACTTAGGGCTGCCTTATGCTACAAGTAGCTTAGGTAACCGACTTTAAACTTTAACTAATTTGAGGAGCCTCGGCATCTCATCAATATCCACTAGTTAAGCAACCAGAATTCGGATCAACTAAGACTAAATGAATTAAGCACTCATTCAAATCCAGTTTAACCTAAGTCCAGAATCCAACCAAGGGTAATTAATCCGTCCAAAAGCTTAGAAACATTAATTAACCTTTAATTTTCTCTTTTATCACATGTAATTAAGCAATCAACACATGAAAATCCAAATCCGAATTTAAGCAATTCAAATAGAATATTTCAGAGGAAGCAAAGAAGTAGATTAACCACTCAATGAATAACAATCAAAGCATAATCTCAGAATCAATAATCAGAACAGCCAAAACTTGGATTGATTTGAGTATTCAGCCCTCCATGAACAAGAGGAACCAAGTTTTACAAAATATCTAGAGAGAAAACTTAGAGACTAAGAAAACAAGAAAAACTGTCTACAAAATATCTTAATACAATTTCGGCTGCCTCCTTCTGAGCATATAAACTTCCAAAAATACATGCACACCCAAAATGCCCTTAGGTTACACTTATTCTCATGGGCCTTAGCTTTCAATGGGCTTTGGTTTGGGCTCAATTGGACTTGTAATGAAGAAGTTAAGCCCATTTAAGTGCCAACGGGTCTCTGGAACCATCAGCCAACTTCTACAGCCAATAAGACCATCTAAACTATACAATTTGGTTAACTGCTCTGCATAAAAATTGAAGCTCTACATCTTATATTTCCAATGGGACCAGTTTCAAGTCCATAAGACACCTATAGCTCAAGTTATGGTCCAAACACTGCATGCGGGTCAAGATCCAGCGACAGCATCTCTGCTTTGGCTTCCAGGCTGCATATGACCTTCTGGACGTCCGAATTGGCTTTGGAGCCCTGAATGAAAGTTGTAGATAATTCTCTCAGCTTTCCTACAAGGTAAGACTAGAAATTTTTAGACATCCAAAACTCAAGATATGCATGAAACAAAGAGACAGCATAAAATGCCCAGTATTGCTGAAAAATGCAATTAGGCCCAATTGGATCCAAACTCATGAAATGAGGCCCAAGCCCAATCAAATAGGCCCAAAAGAGGTTTAAGAAGCTAGAAATGAGGGAGAATTACTGTATATAAAGTGTGATTATCAACTAGCAGAATGTAAAGCAAATTGAAAAGCTTGATGTGAAGTGTTACCTGCAAAGTCCTCAATATGTGCGAAGTTAACATGATGTCCTTCAAATCCTACCTATCCCTTCATTAACTTTGAAAACTCTTGTTGAATTATTTTTGACAAAGAAGCTCTTTGATCATTGATTCTGTCACCAGCATGGTCCATGTTGATACCCAAAGGATTATCAGCTAGGTTAGCCATAAATTTTCCTCCTATAGCCTGTTTGTTGCATTGATCCTTTATCTCCTTATACCAATTTGGATAACCATGCAACTTGAAGCATGTATCTTTAGTATGAACATTCATGTTACAGTGAGTACATTTTTCATTTCTCTTGTTACTGTTATTCTATTTCTTGTAATTTCCATTTCCACCACCAGAGCCTCTCCCCATAGGTGCCTTCATAAACATTGCAAAATTTTCAACTTTCCCTGTCATGTGAACATGTACCTCTCTTTGCTTCTCAATTCTTAAGATCATTAAGTATGCTTTGTTGACTGAAGGCAAGGGATCCATCACCAAAATCTGCTTTCGCAGATGATCAAAATCATCATTGAGTCCCATCAGAAATTGCAGCAACTTGTTTGAATGAGCAAGGTCAGAAACCTTCTTTGTAACTTCATAGTTACAATTCTTACAAGTGCATTGTGGGATTGGCTGAACACAGATCAGCTCATCCCACAAGTTTTTAATTTTGTGAAATATTGCACCACTGATTGATTTCCTTGAGAAATAATGTTGATTTCTCTTTGAATTTGATAGATTTGTGGTCCATTTGATTCACCAAAACGTTCTTCTAATTTCAACCAAAGTTCTCTAGTAGTTGATGCATAAAGAAAAGCTTCCACTATTTCTTTTGAAATAGAGTTCAGAATCCATGATCTAATCATGCAATCCACTAATCATAATAAGTAGATTATTCTTCTGGCATGACACATTTGCCATTGATGAAACCGAGCTTCACCTTTGCTCCTAGGGCAATCTTAATTGATCTATTCCAAGACAGATGGTTATTACCTGTCAAAGGAGTGGTAACGAGTTGCATTCCTGGATGATCCGAGTTTGCCAAGGCCACAAGATCTCCATTGAAGTTGCTTGTCGATTCCTTGTGCGATGTTGCAGTTGTAGATTCCATTTTCAATAGAGTTGATACAAAGTAATCTCCTTAATCCTTCTTTAGAGATCAACAAGATGAGGAGACAAGCAAATCTAGATCGATTTGCTCTGATACCATGTAACAATCCTTCAAAGTGGATGACCAAGAAGTTAACAAAGAAAGCAAGGAAGAGAAAACATGGCAGAGAGAATGGGAAAGCTTTTCTGTATATTCATTGACTCAATCTGATACAATGCACATGTTGTGCTTTATATACAAGGAAATAAAATAAAATGCCACGTAGGCAATACAGCTCAGCTTGACTAACTAACTATTAACAAAATATAAATATGCTAGCTAACTACAGTTAACTGATTAACTAGGACTAACTACACTACATCTGGCTAACTAACCACTCTAGTTATAAATAATCTGTACATTCTAACTAACCAACTAACTATGAATATTCTGTACATATTCTTTAATGTGGAAGTTGTCCCATGATGGTGAGCTTTCAGTTAAGATGGCTTATAAGAGCCTTTGTGTCTCTTCCCCTCAGTGTAATCATAATTTGTTCAAGCTTTTCTGGAAGTGGGATAGGCCGCAGCGGATACGCACCTTGCTTTGGTTGATGGCACATAATAGTTTGCTTACTAACAATATAAGATTTTCTAAACATCTGGCTCATGATCCCCTTTGCCCCAGATGTGGTTTGCATGCTGAAACCATTACCTATGCGTTTAGAGATTGTGTTACGGTAAGCTCAGTTTGGTGGAAGTTGGTGGTTACGAGAGCTTGCGAGCATTTCTTTGGGCTTCAAGCCAATGACTAGCTTCACAAGAACCTTGCTGATGATGTGGGGTTGGGACAAGATTGGTCTCAAACCTTTGCAGTTGCTCTCCATGCAATATGGCAAGCACGGAATGATTGGTCTCAAACATTTGAATTGATTAAAACCCAACCAATCTAGTCATTCATCTTTTTATTAGGAGATAAGATCAATCTTACAGTTCGATAAAATTTGACAAGTGTGACTTGGATTCATACTGACTTTTGCATTTCAGCAATTGAATTTGTATGAGGACCACAATATTATTTTTTCTCTTAAGAATACATTTTGATTGTATAATACTGGTGTTCAATGTTTTCTGGTAGGTAAAAGTTTAAACTAAAGGGAGGCTACTAGATTTCAATATAGATCGCCAATCAAGGGAATTGCTAGCAGTTAACATCGAAACTAAACTTTGCAAGTGAAATACTTTGATCCTTATTACCTGCTAAACCAACCTTGTTGGCATACCAGTGTTAGATCTAATCTTATAATATTGGGGACTTCATTTCCAAAAGACTATGTCAATTACTCAATTAGTATTGAACCATGATTTATGGAGACTTTTATGTTTAGATCAAAAATCTTTCCTAATGTTGAAGTATATTCTATTTTTAACGAAATTCAATTCTAATTGTTTAGGGAAAGAATTATGAGGTTTGTTAAGAAAAGAACCAACCTATTTAGTTTAGTTTAGTCATTTTTCTCAATCCTATCAGTTTGGTTTGGTTTCAATATTTTGAAGCTAAGTTTGACTCAAATTAATATTTGCTTGAAACCTTACCAAACAAACCAGCATCTCTAATTGTGATTTAAAAATGAAGTAGAAACTAAACAAACCTTCCATAAGGTTTGATAAAATTAGAGGAACATCACATCTTTTTCAAAAATTATAGAAATCTCTCTTTAAGTATAATTTTTATGTTGGAAGTTTATGTTATGTTAAAGCTAAAGATAAGGGAGGTATCGGTAATTTATAAAATAAGAAAGGAGGTTTCTGTTACCAAAAATGTCAAATCCTATTACACTATAATTTTTTTTTTGGAAGCATTTTATTTAGTTTCTCTCTTTTCCTATTATTTAAATAAAAATGTAGAAAATGAATCTCATATAATTTCCTGTATATCATCAACTTTTCCAGACTACTTTTAGTATACATAGAGGTGTTGGATTACCTAACAAAATTCTAAACTATAAAAGAAAGATTTGTGTAATTTTTAAAACAAAAAGATGATTTACACACTACTAGAAAAATGCTATTTTCTAAGGGAAAAAAATACCTTTGGAATTTTTGGAAAATTCCAATGGTAATTCTAACGGAAGAAATTTTGTTGAAATTCCAATGGTATTATAATTCCGTTGGAATTTTCCTTTAGAATTACCGTTGGAATTTTTTTCCAATTTTTTTAAAATTTGTTGTTGGTTCTAATGGTAATTTCCATTTTATTACCGTTGGAATCTAGAAAGCATTGAAACGTGCATTTTTGGGACGTACCCGTTTCGGGTACGCTTCCGAAATGCGAAACGCGTCTCCTTCGCCAAAACACCGATTTTTTCCTTTTTTTTTTCATTTCAAAATGTGCTGCCATGGATGACGATGATCTTGAATCTGTATTTGGTTTCATCCATGACTTCATGTTCTACCAAGCTAAGAGAGAGAGGGAGGAGGCAGAGGCAAGGAGGGAGGGAGAGGGAGAGGACGGGGGGCACGGGCGTGGGTGAGCGAGACAGTGAGAGAGAGAGAGTGATGAACACACTTTTTATACAATAGTTATTCCTCATACTTAGTCTTTTAAACCTCTTTTGGGCTGAATTGCATAGACTTAGACCTCATTTCATGACTTAGGATCCATTTATGCTTAATTGCAATTTCCAGCAATACTGGGCATTATATGCTGTCTCTGTGTTTCAGGCATATCTTGAGTTCTGGATGTCCAAAAATTCCGAGTCATACCTTGTTGGAAAGATGAGAGAATTTTATACAACTTTCTTTCAGGGCTCCAAAGCTAATTCGGACGTTCAGAAGGTCATATGCAGCCTGGAAGCCAGAGAAGACATGCTGTCGCAGGATCCTGACCTACATGCAGTATTTGGGTCATAACTTGAGTTGTAAATGTCATATGGACCTGAAACTGGTACTATTGGAAAGCTAACAGACAGAGCTTCAATTTATATGAAGACCGGTTCACCATATTTTATGTGGAAGATGGTCTTATTTGCTGTGCAAGTTAGCTGACGGTTCCAGACACCTTCTGCCACTTAAATGGGCCTAACTTCCTCATGACAAGTCCAAATGGGCCCAAACCAAAGCCCAATTGAAGCTAAGGCCCATGGGAACAAGTGTGCCCTAAGGGCAATTTGGGTGTGCATGTAAAATTGGAGGTCTATATCAGCAAGAGGGGGGCAGCCGAAATTCATAATCAAGTTTTAGATATTTTAGACAGCTTTCTAGTCTTTCCTTAGCTCTTAAGTTTTCTCTTAGATATTTTGTAAGAACTTAGCTTCTCTTGTTCATGGAGGGCTAATTCATCAATCAATCCAGGTTTTGGCTGTTCTGATTATTGGTTTTGAGATTATGAGTTGTTGTTATTCATTCAATGATTAATCTGCTTCTTTCAATCCTTTGAAATATTCTGTTTGAATTGCTTAATTCGAATTTGGATCTTCATGTGTGATTGCTTAATTGCATGTGATAAAAGAGGATTGTATGGTTGATTAATGTTTCTGAGCTTTTGGATGGATTAATCACCTTGGCTGGATCATGGACTTAGGTAAAACTAGACTTGAATGTTTGCTTAATTCATTTAGTCTTAGTTGAATCCGAATTCTGGTTGCTTAACCAGTGGACATCCATAGAACATTGAGAGGCGTCTTGATATGTTTTAAAGGCCAAGAACATGGTTAATAATTGAATGGATCATTAGAAATCAAGGATGAATCAAAATCAGAATCAGTTAAGGCTTGGATTGGTTGTTTTCCTTTAGGTTACCACTTACAATTATTTTCTGTCAAGTACTTAAACCAAACAAAACCCCCTCTGTTACATGCTTCTTAATATGATTCACTAAATAGAACAATCCTTAGGTTCGACTTAGGGCTGCCCTTTGCTGCAAATAGCTTAGGTAACCGACCTTAAACTTAATTAATTTAAGGAGCCTCGGCAGCTCATCAGAGAGCGAGTGAGTGAGAGGGAGGGAGCGTGGTAGTCTTAGATTCAAAGTGAGAAAGGAAAGGAGTATGAACGAAACTGAGAAAAGAAACATTATACCAACCCAAGTGTTTTATGTCACTTTGCAAAGGCAATGTCATCAATTATTTCTTTTTCAAAAAATGAAAGAAAAAAAAAGAGTTGTGCTCAATTAATCTTTCAAAATAGAGTACGTGTCAATTCTATTTTATATATGTCTATAATTATATATATATATATATATGACATGGCATATCCGTACTAGATACGAAATCTGTACTCGTACCCATGCTATATAGGTTGGAATCCTAAAATGTTTTGAGTCTGAACCAACGAAAGAAATAAAACCCAGTACCTTCCTAAGCCCAAACAAATTAACTAAACAACATAAATAAAAGGAAATAGCTTCAGCCCTTAATAAAACAAATTGAAATAAAGGATAGATATAAACGAAAGAGGGCAAAACTTCAAACAAGAAGGAACGCAAGAGGGGAACCTCCCTTCCCCACCTCGCCTCCAAGGTCCAGAGGAAGAATCCGGTCGCTACCCGCCTAAGCAAGGAGTCCTAAGGTGAAAACTTCACCCACTTTCTCTCTATTTTCGATTTACTTTCTTCCCTAGTTTCTATCTCTCTCTGAACTTGGTTTTCCCCTTTGTTTCTCTCTCTAAACCTTGCTTCTCTCTCTAAAAATGGAAAAAATTGGGGATGGCGTGGGAAACCGCTGCCACCAGTGGTGTCACCCTTCCTTCTCTTTGCTTCTATTTTGGCTTTATCTATTTGATTCCTTGCCTGAATTATTTTTTTAGAATTCTTTTCTAGGTTTTATCTCTCTAAAAATTGGGGGTGAATGGGAACGGGATGGAACCCCTTTCTACCTCTGCACTCTCTCTATTTCTATTTCCTGTTTTTGACATTATTGTTTCAGGTGGATCATGAAGAGGCCATTTTTTTTTTTGTGGCGTGTAGATAAGAAAGATTTTATTCTTTGGACCATTACTAGCACAACAACGTTGTTCCTTGGCATTCAGATTGGTGTACTTATTGGAGTGAATACAAATGAAGTTTGTCATGTTATTAAATAATGTTTGGATAATACTTGGAGAAATTTTTTTTTTTGTTTTGTTTTTCTTTTTGGTAGATACTCTTCATACCCTGCTGCATCTCCTTAGTGAAGCTGAATATTTTAAGTGATCATGCATATTTGTCATGAAAACTTTTTTGTTGGTTAAACCTAAGTTTTCCAATGTTTGTAATTTGAATTTTAATACAAAATAAGATGGTTCTCCAATCATTTGTTAGGATATTGTTCTAAAGTAAATAAAAACATGTAACTTGATATCTCTGTATATTATTATTCCCACTACCCATGGTAACAACGGCTGCACCTCTGCTCCTTCACCAAAATACTGTCAAAAGTCAACAAAGAAAATCAGAATTTTTCAATTTGAATCCAAACTTTTCAATAACATTAAGATTCTATTCCTATAAATAGGCTCCAAGCAAAAGACACTACAAAACACAAATTTTTCTTTACACACAAAAAAATATTTAAAAAAAAAATATAAGGCAGAAATTCTAGAAAAAAAGGGAAAAACTTTGGGGAAAAAAAAAGTGAAAGGGGCTTCGATTAGGTATATTTTTTACTCACCGCTCTCACATTTTTTCTTTCTTTCGGTAGTCACTCCACCCACATAGCGCAAAACGCCCATTCTTGCCCATTGTTTTTCTTTTTCTTTACTACCTAGCTTCTGAGAGAGAAAGGGATGGCATCACCATTGGCGGTGGCTCCACCCCATTCCCACTCCCTCATCGTTTTATGATGAGCAAAAACCTAAAAGAAATTTCCAAAAGAGAGGAACTACAAAGAGGAAGAACCAATCTTTCTTGCTAACCAAAAACCGAATCCATGGCAAGGTGGCGGCGGTTCCACCAAGCCCATCCCCAAATCCCATTTTTTTGAGAGAGAAACAGAACCTAGAGAGGGAAACTGGATTCATAGAGAGAAATAGAGATTAAGAGACAAAGGAAATTAGGAATTTTGAGAGAGCAAAACCGAAGTTCTCACCTTAAATTCTGCTTAGGAAAGTGGTGTTTCTTCTTATGGGTTTTAGAGCTGAGAGGAAGAGGATAAGCACTCTTCGCGTTTGTGGGTCTCTTTCATTTTCATGTTTTTCTCTTTTCCTTTATTTACTTTAATTTGTTAATTCTTGGTTTTGTTGGGCTTTTTGTTATTGCAGCATGGGCTTGTTAATTCTTTATTCATGTTCTTTTATTGGAGTGATTGTTACTTAAACCCTGGAGTGACCCATTTTGTTTTTCTTTTCTTTATTTTATTTGATTTATTATTTTTGGTTGATTGGTTTTTAGGCTCAGGTGTCTTTTATTTTCTTTTTTATAGGCCCATTTTTTTTTTCCTTTCTTACTTACTAGTTTGGGCTGATATCTTCTTAGGCTTAATTATGTTTATTTGCTTATTCATGAGTCTGAATTAGGGCTATTTAGTTTCTTGTGGCTTTTGAGCCATTAAATTTTTATTAAGTGATAGTGGGCTGTTAAGTACAACTTTTTTTTTCCCTTACCTTGTTGGATCAAGCCCAGGATGTGGGCTCTTGGTCTAACTTGTCTTTTATTTTCTTAGCTTTTTGTTCTAGTACTATTTGGATTGGACCTTGTATTAGTTGTAGTCTTTTTTTTTTTTTTCAGCTTCTTTTGAATTAGTAACTAATTATGTCCAACTATTATTTTCTTGAAAATGAGCATGCTTTTGATCACTTTTTGTTTACTTTGTTTGTTTTATTATCATGAATTTTTTTAGTTTTACCTGGATAATGAAATAATTTTATTTCTGACGACAAAATAAGTTAGGAGATAATAGTAGTGACGATATTTCCTAATATAACTGAGGTGAGGAGCAATTTTCCTATTTTGCCAGAATTGCTGGCGAGACTTATAAAATTTCTGATATTACTATTATTTTTATGCATTTGCAACTATTATATTTTTAAAACATTTTACCTCTATGTTTTTCACTTATTCAATTTTTTCCTTAGGGACTTAAACATTGCTTATGACGTAATAGATTAGGAGAAGATTGTGATGATGATCAATCTCTCTACCCAATATTTTTTAGGCTTTACTATTTAGATTATGCCAGAAGTACTAGTAAGGTCTAACAATTAAAAGTAAGCATAAAAATATTTCTCTTATAAATAATAGATAAGAACAAATTTATAATACCTATAACATTTTGAGCTTGTTATAGGCTATGTATATTGTTCCAAAAATAATGGCATTTTGTTACTCACTCATGTCATTGTCATTTGTCACTCTGTTGTGTAAAACTCTAAGGCAAGTGTACGTTATCGTTTTCAAGTAATAAAATGATAATAGGGTATCGTCCCACAGAAATTATGATTAATAAGTACCAAAATTGGGTGTATTCTAATTTTATCTAGACAATAAAAAAAGAATCAATAATTGATATAAGCAATAATTAAAATGCAAGAATAGTAAAAGGGGTTGAAATATGTATGAGAAATATCTAGGGTTTTTGATTTTACTATTACAATTTGCTATCCCTATTTCATTAACCAAGAAAAATCTTCCTAATTGCTAGCCAAGAACCCTAAATTATCCATTAGTCTTTCCCAAGGTCAAACGAACATATTACTAAGCTATGAACCCATTATATTCCTATGTGAATTACGAATAACCTAGAAATTCATTTAATTCTTTGTTCTCTTTAATTGACTACACAGGCCATGAAGGTATATCCTTATGATCTTTAATTACAAATTACCTCCCGGTCTCATTGCAATTTTCTAATCAATTAATTGGTGATCAAGCAATTAGAAGCATGAAAAGTTGAGAAGAAAAAGACAATTAATAAAGGTGTTCTTGAATTAAAGAAATAAAGAATCACAAATCATCCTAGCTAGACTCCATTGTAGCCCTAGAAAAGTAAATTGGTTCATGGTGAAATTGAAAGACATAATTGAATAAAACCTACACATAGATGGGAAAAGAGAAGAATAAAACTTGGTAGTGAAGCCAAGATCCTTGTCACAAATCCTTGCTTCGATCCTTGCCTTGCACTTGTTCTCCTAAAAGACATCCAGAAAGTCCCCCATTCTAATACCTAGAGTTCTATTTATACTGTTTAAAGACTCCTAATTGAAGTAATGTAACAAAATGTCGCCGCTTTAAAATTTCACTCGGGTGCTGTGGCACTGTGTTGCTAAAACAAGAAATGCGTGCGTGTCCTTGGGTGCAGGCACTCTTGGCAATTCACGGGGCAGCGCTAAAGTTCTGTGATAGGGTGCTGCTTTATGTGGGGCAAAGTGTTGTAGCACTATGAGATAACCGCCAGTGTGCTAAGTCTCTGCCATTGGTGCCTTGCAGCACTGCAGCGCTATGTGATTGGCGCTGGGGTACTGGAGACATGTGCTGCTGCGCCTGGTTTCTACTTCTTGCACACTTGTTTTCTTGCTCTAGAGCACTAAGGATCTGCTTTTGGAGCACTGAGGCTCTAAGTTTCTGCCTGAAGCACCAATTCTTGCACTTTTTCCCACCTTAAGGCACAAAGTCTTCATATCTTAATTAAACCTAAACATGTAACAATAACACATTATTTAATACTCAAATTACTCAAGAAACACACAAAATAATTAGCTAAAGATACCTAAAGAGTGGATATAAAATCCACTCAACAAATGCACTGAAACTTAATATTTTGCTTGTCCTTAAGTAAAGAGTAGAAGAAAAATTAAATTCTACTCAAAAACTAACTAAAAAGTCAAAAGTTAATCTACTAACCATATAGGCCTCAAAGATCTCAATTAAGCACAACTTCAAGAAAAATTCAAGATACCATGAATGTGTATAATGTTAACCCAATAGTCAATTTCATCTTACTAAAATTCCCACTGTGTGTGTAAATATTGCCATTGCTTACCTTACTCTTTGTACTTAAATCATATTATGCAAACAAGCTCACAAAAATAATCTCTAATTTACAATTTCAGAATTCCATATGCTTGCTTTTCATGTCAATCTCTACTAATATAGGCAAATCACAACATAAAGGATCATAAAGACTTTTTATAGGCTTGTAATGTGTGGCTGGGTTAAGGGTAGGATAATAGATAACAATGTGGCTTAATTCACCCATCACACAAATTCAGTTTAAAGCAATTCTCAAGAGCACCCAACTTTTAACATCTAACTCCCCCAAACTTGTTTTCCTCTTTACTTTGTCATCCACCAATAAAATTTTTCTATTTAGGTTTGCTACACTCCATGCAATTTAAGGCATTCTTATCTTTCTCTATTTCTTTTCATTGCAATACTTTCTTTTCAGCAAGGATCTAGTACTTTTTCTTTTTTATTTCTTTGGTGGCAATTTCATTGACATTTTTCTTTCTTTTACTCCACCCATCTCCCTAATATTCCCTAGGTCTAAATGCTCTTAAAACTGAATATTTGCTTTAGATAAAATGTACAAATAAAGAGATGTATCCAATGGATAGGATCATTGTAGGTGACAAAGAAAAAGGTCAATTCAAGCTCAATGGGGTATGCTAGGGATTAAACATCATTTGTAGGGTTAGCTAGAAAGGCTCAAACTGAACAATAATGACCTAAATCATATCCCTAATATTGCGCAGCCTATGGTTTTGCCTCGACTAACAATCAAGCAAATTCTAATATTCTGTGAGATTTTGAAATGACCAAGTTCACATAATCATCTCTAAGCATGCAGATTTCAAATAAACATGCTGTGTGCTCAATGAGTTTAGGAAATTTCAATTAAATAAGAGTTAACACAAGAGTTAATCAAAAATAAAATACACAAATAGAAAATCTATCATTTTTCTAGAGCTATAAATCAAGAAAAATCAGTTTTATCATTGGCCCAAGATTTTCGATCAAAAAATCTTCACTCAAAACAACACAAACTACAATAACAACTACTAAATAAACAACCTAGACATAAAGAAAATATGGGCAAAAACAAAGAAATTCAATAAATTTCCACCCCCAAACTTAAAACTAACATTGTCCTCAATGTTAAGTAAAAATAGTAAGGATAAAGGACTCCCCTAGATAGATGGTAGATCAATAGTAGGTATCCTCATAAGGAGATTTTCGGTGAGAGAGATGGAAGAATGCTGAACTTTTTTTCTTTTTTTCAAGGGACTGCTGTTGGAGGGGCGCCCCAGCGCTTAAAGACTGGCAGCCCAGTGCCTGGGCTCTACCTAGCGCGCGCGGATGAGTTGCTGTGTTTCATTTGATGAGCTGGTGCATGTTGTTTCTGCCATGAGAGCGCTGCTGCGCCCTGGAGCAATGGCAGCGGCACTAAGCCTCTGTCTAAACTAAAATTTTCAGTCTTATAGCACCCAAAACAAATGGGAGACACCCATTGTAGCACCAGAATGTGATGGTGCACCAAGAATTTACTTTGTGCCCTACAACAAATGAGAACTTAATCATGAAAAATAAAACTAGGTTGCTAAAATTGAAATTTACTGAAAAACATAAAACTAAATAAAATGGAAGGAATTGCTAAAAACTCTTGGGTTGCCTCCCAAGTAGCGCTTAATTTATAGTCTTTAGCTTGACCATATATGGAATAAATTAACCAAGATAAAAAATAGCAGTGGAGGACTTATGAGATTTCACTCCACTATCTCTTTAAGCTTTAGATTGTTGGCCGTTCTCTTTTAAGGTACAAAACTTGTTTCCATCTCCAAAGCAAGAAGATTTTCTTAGATGCTCCAGAAGGATCTTTTGGAAGGATGACTTCTTCTTATTTATTTTCTTGTGAGACTCAACTCTAAGCAAGGGTTAAATTAGGATGTTTCTCCTTATTTGATGTCCCTATATTATGAGCATCAATTGGGTCATTTAATTTGGTGCTTCCATCTATAATGTCAATTTTATAACTGACACTTACTTTATCCAGGTGTTTTATTTCTTTGAAGACCTTGAAGGACACTTGATCACCTTGCACACTCAAAGTAAGCTGGCCTTTTTGCATATCAATGAGAGCTTTCCCAATTGCTAAAAAATGGATGACCAAGAATGATAGGGATTTCTTGGTCCTCCTCCATGTCAAGCATAATGAAGTCAGCTGGGAAGATAAACTTGTCCACTTTCACCAATACATCCTCAAGGATTCACCTTTGATACTTAACTGATATTAATAAATGCACACTCCCCGGCAACGGCGCCAAAAACTTGTTGTGTAAAACTCTAACGCAATTGTACGTTATCATTTTCAAGTAATAAAATGTGAGTAGAGTATTGTCCCAATCAAACTGTGGCTAATAAGTACCAAAATTGAGTGTATTCTAATTTTATCTAGACATTCAAGAAATCAATAATTGATGTAAGCAATAACTAAAATGCAAGAATAGAAAAAGGGGTTGAAATATGTATGATAGGTTTTCGATTTCATCATAGCTATTCCAATTTGCTATCCCTATTTCATTAACCAAAAACAATTCTCCTAATTGCTAGCCAAGAACCTAGAAATTTATTTAATTCTTTGGTTCTCTTTAATTGACTACACAGGCCATCGAGATATATCCCTATCCTACATGCAACATATGTTCTTAATCCCTATGATCTTTAATTACAAATTACCTTTTGGTCTTATTGCAATTATCTAATTAACTAATTGGTGATAAAACAATTAGAAGCATGAAGAATTGAGAAGAAGAAGACAATTAATAAAGGTGTTCTTGAATTAAAGAAATAAAGAGTCACAAATCATCATAGCTAGGCTACATCGCAGCCCAAGAAAAGTAAATTAGTTCATGGTGAAATTGAAAGACGTCATTGAATAAAATCTAGACATAGATGAGAAAAGAGAAGAATAAACTTGGTAGTGAAGCCAAGATTGTTGTCAAAAATCCTTGCCTTGCTCTTGCTCTCCTAAAAAACGTCCAGGAAGTCCTCCATTCTAATACCCAAAGTTCTATTTATACTATTTAAAGAATCCTAATTGAATTAATGTAACAAAATGTCGCCACCTTAAAATTTCACTCGAGCACCGCAGCCCTTAGGATATAGCGTCGTGGCATTGTGTTGCTAAAACAACAAATGTGTGTGTCCTTAGGCGCGGAGGATCTGGGAAAGTAGCGGGGTAGCACTGAAGTTCTGTGATAGGGTGCTGCTTTACACGGGGAAAAATGCAGTAGCGCTATGAGATAGGCGCCAGTGCGCTAAGTCTCTGCCTTTGGTGCGTTGCAGTGTGGCAGCCCTGTGTGACTGGCACTGGGGTGCTGGAGACAGGCGCTGCTGCGCCTGGTTTCTACTTCTTGAACACTTGTTTTCTAGCTCTAGAGTGCTAAGGCTCTTCTTTTGGAGCGTTGGGGCTCTAAGTTTCTACCTGAAGCACCAATTTTTGCACTTTTTCTCACCTTAAGGCACAAATTCTTCATATCTTAATTAAACCTAAACAAGTAACAATAACACATTATTTAATACTCAAATTACTCAAGAAACACACAAAATAATAAGCTAAATATACCTAAAGAGTGGATATAAAATCAACTCAACACTCTCTTGACAATATGTACAACAAAGTGAGACATTTAAAAATGCAAATTTTAAAATAATTTTATTGATAAACGACCAATTTTATTTAACAATGTTAGATGACAATAAATTAAATTGGTAACCATTCGCTGGAGCGGACATTGTAGGGTGCTAACACATTCTCTACACGTAATCAACTCTCTTACTTAACTTTGGTAACGCACACCAAACATATATATATATATATATATATATAGAGTAAAACCCCTTTTTGGTCCCTGAAAAATTCAACGATGGACAAGTTAGTCCCCCAAAAATGTTCGCTGACAATTTCGTACTCAAATTATGGTTCCGTACGATAAATTAGTCCTCGAAAAATTTTCGCTGACAATTTAGTCCTCGAATTATGGTTCCGTACGACAAATTAGTCCTCAGTTGAGGATTAATTCGAGGACTAATTTGTCGTATGAAACCATAATTCGAGGACTAAATTGTCAGCGAATATAATTCGAGGACTAATTTGTTGTACAGAACCATAATTCGAGGATGAAATTGTCAGCGAACATTTTTTAAGGACTAACTTGTCAATCACTGAATAATTCAGGGACTAAAAAGGGGTTTTACTCATATATATACATATATATATATATATATATATATATAGGTGTCCAGTAGCGCCTTGAGTCGATTGGTGATGACTCCATCAAGTTTTATTCAATCATTTTCCCAAACTTTCACATTTCCTTTTTACTGCCTTGTGTAATTGAGCCCCCCTCCGAAAGGGATGTTGGGACAATATTGATCCATACCTAAATCAGAACTTCAGGCATGGTAATATCCCCCATATATGTATGATGTTATTAATGTTCTTAAGTTCATTTTAGATAAAAGAGTATGTGGTGGATGTACCTCTCTAGTGATTTTTAAAAGTTTAATATGGTTTCCATAGTAATTCAAACACATTATAGACGTGCTACAATACTTATGCTTCCCAAGACCACATGTCAAATTTCTTCGTATTTTTCAATTTATTTGGAAATTCTCGTAGGTTAGATTTGATAATCTATTACGGGGAAAAAAAGATTTGATAATCTATGTTGTTAGGGTAAAGTGTGAACTTTTATAAAGCAAAAGAGCCATATATTTACCTTACTTAAAAGAAGGTAAATGTAATTTTCTCTTAGAAAAATCATAGTTTTAGGAGAAGGATAAATAATATAACAAAAATGTTCAAGCAACTATGATCAACTCTTAAATAAAGAGAACAAGGTACTTTGTTTTCCACTCTAGTCAACAAAGATACAATAACTAACAACGAGGACTATATATATTGCATGTAACACTGCTGAAAACATTATTCTGATAAACCTTATAAAAGAAACTTGGCAGCATCCAGAGAGAAAGGAGCACAGCAGTTAAAAGATGATCCTCTTTATGGGACCTAGGTTGGAGGTGGTCGGGGGAGGAATGGAAAACTGGAGAAAGGAGGAAGCATAGGCCAAGTCGGTGTTAAATATTAATCTAGAATAGTCTATAGACATCTAGAATATTATAGACTGCTAGAAGTAAAGAAGACCAGCTGCAGCAGTAAAAAAAAAAATCAGAAGAAAAGACAAGGAAAAGTGTAGAACATTGAAGAAGAAGAAAGTCGGTTGTAAGAAAAAAATCTGCATAGAAAATACTATAAGAATGCAGAAGTAGGCAGGTAAAAGAAGTAGGAAGAAAAATCTACAACTTAGGCTAGTAAAGTCGGTGAAGTAGATGTCTATAAAAAGGGTTGAGTAGGTGAAAAAGAAAAAGAAAACAGAGACCAAGAATTAAAGAAATTTTCAGCAACTCCTCTCTTCTCTCTCCCACTCACACATGTCCCATCTTTGCCTTCATAGCCTTTCAATAGCTTCAATTAGCATCAATGGTATAAGAGCCTTCAATCCAGCCACACCAATTGCCTCACAAATCAGCCACCATTCAGCCTAAAATCTGTCCAAGCTACCCAAAATTACTCAGTCTCCAGGCTTTTTAATCCAGCTACCCTTAGGCCTAAAATCCTTCAATCTTAAGTATCATTTTGTCATCATATATTAACCCCTGTGGTCTTTACATCATCTCCTAACCTACCTTTAACTTTTCCCAAACATCAATCCCAATTTTTCAAGGAGATAATTATGATTTTTGGAGCATTCAAATGAGAACATTGTTCATCTCACAAGGCTTGTGGAATTTGTTAGAAAAAGGCTACCAAAAGCCAGAAAATGTAGAAGAACTTGCAACTTGGGATGAAGCAAGTAATAAGGAGTATGAAAAAAATATGCAAAGGGATGAAAAGGCCTTGTTCATCATACAACAAGCTGTTGGCAAGGGACTCTTACCGAAGATCATGAACGTGACTACATCAAAGGAGGCTTGGGACATCTTCAAGAATGAATTCAAGGGCTTCGACAAGGCAATTTCTATTAAACTTCAATCTTTATGGAGAGATTTTGATACTTTATTAATGAAGGAAGGCGAATCAATACAAGCATTTAACAAACATGTCTCACTCATAGTGAATCAAATTAGAAGCTATGGAGACACGATAGAAGATAATAAAATTACACTAAAAGTATTGAGAAGCTGTCCTCCTAAATCTAATCATGTGGTAGCTGCTATTGAAGAATCTAAAGATTTTTCTAAGCTAACTCTAGTGGAATTAATGAGCTCTCTTGAAGCTCATGAAGATAGAATGCAAAGATTTGAGCAACCACTAGAGCAAGCATTTCAATCTAAATTAAATATCTCCAAAAAAGATGGAGATAGGAAAAAATGAAAACCATGGTCAAAACTCTGGAAAGAGAGGAGCTTCTAATAATCGTTGTAGGGGGAGAGGAAATTATAAAAATTAATGGGAATAATAGAGGAAACTCTAGCTCCTATTGCAATTTATGCAAGAAAGATAATCATGATACAAAAGATTGCCGGTTTAAATACAAGAGGTGCAAAAGGCACACTCTTCTTGAAAAAGATTGTTGGTACCCGAAAAAAGAAGAAGCTAATTTTACTAAAAATAATGAATCCCTTGATCAAATATTTTATTCAGCTTTCTCTACTCATCAAGAATCAAGGGATGTTTGGTATCTTGATTGTGGTTGTTCAAACCACGTGATAAGCAACAAAAGTTGCTTTGCCAATTTGAATGAAAGCTTAAAATCCCAAGTCGCACTTGGTGATGGGAAAATTCAAAAGTTGAAGGGAAAGACACTATTGCCGTCATAACTGAAGATGGCAATCAAAAACTCATTCATGATGTTCTCTATGTGCCTAGCCTAGACCAAAATTTATCAAGTGTTGGGCAATTAATTCAAAAAGGCTATAAGCTCAACTTTGATGGTGATAAGTGCACCATCTATGATATAAATAAGGGGCAACTTGTCACTATTATCAAAATGGCTCCTAACAAAGTTTTTTCTGATGATAATGCTGCTTGGGCAAAGATATGCTTTGAAATGTGAANTTCATGACTTAGGATCCATTTATGCTTAATTGCAATTTCCAGCAATACTGGGCATTATATGCTGTCTCTGTGTTTCAGGCATATCTTGAGTTCTGAATGTCTAAAAATTCCGAGTCATATCTTGTTGGAAAGCTGAGAGAATTTTCTACAACTTTCTTTCAGGGCTCCAAAGCTAATTCGGACGTTCAGAAGGTCATATGCAGCCTGGAAGCCAGAGAAGA
>QAOA01007336.1:30879-45910 GCA_003255065.1 Cercis canadensis | reverse complement strand
GGCAACTTGTCACTATTATCAAAATGGCTCCTAACAAAGTTTTTTCTGATGATAATGCTGCTTGGGCAAAGATATGCTTTGAAATGTGAAAATGTGGATGAATCCACATTATGGCATTTGAGATATGGTCATCTAAATTTTCATCGGCTTAAACTATTGAGCCAAAAAGAAATGGTGCTTGGGCTTCCATTTTCTGTTGAAAAGAAAATTTATGAAAGTTGCATTTTTGGGAAAATGCATAGATTGTCATTTCCCAAAACATTTTGAAGAGCTAAAGCTCCACTTCAATTGGTACATGCCGACATTTGGGGTCCTTCAAGAAACCCCACTCTTGGAGGCAAAAGATACTTCTTGGTCTTTGTTCATGATTACACCTGCCTACTTCATTGAGCATAAATCTGATGCTCTTTCTCACTTTATTCAATTTAAGGTCTTTGTTGAAAAACAAAGTGGGCATTCTCTCAAAATATTGAGAACGAATCGTAGGGGAGAATTTAATGATCAAAAGTTCATAAAATTTTGCAAGGAGCATGGAATCAAAAAGGAGCTCATTGTTCGACCTACACCTCAACAAAATGGTGTTGCCGAAAGGAAAAATAGAACAATTGTTGAAATGGTTCGTTCCATGCTCCAATACAAAAATTTGCCTAAAAGTTTTTGGGCCGAGGCCGTTAATACAATAGTTTATATTCTAAATTGATTCCTCACTAAAGCTTTGGAGGATATGACTCCATATGAAGCTTGGTTCAAGAGAAAGCCAAAGGTTGATCATTTCAAGATCTTTAGTTGTATTGCTTACTCCCATATTCTAAAAGACTATCGGGAGAAATTGGATGAAAAGGGAGAGAAATGCATCTTCATTGGATATAGTGAAGAATCAAAGCACTATCGTCTCTATAAGCCCGAATCAAGAAAGCTAATCATCTCAAGAGATGTCATCTTTGATGAAAAAGCAAGCTGGCAATGGAGCAATGATGCAACCAATGAGATTCAACTATTTGAAGAAGCTGAAAAGATAAAAAGAAGCAATATGGGCCCAAGCATGCCACCATCAACCCCCAGTCAAAGACAAATGGAATCCACATCGGACTCATCTCCTCCACCTCCTCCAAGAAAGATGTGACCATTGCAAGATCTCTACCAAACTTGTGATGTTCTCTTTTCTTGTGAGCCTAAAAATTTGGAGAAGCAGCTAAGGAAGAAGCATGGAGAGAAGCCATGGATGAAAAAATCAAGATGATCGAGAAGAACCATACGTGGGAGCTCATGGAGAAGCCAAGAGACAAAGATGTTATTGGATTAAAGTGGGTCTACAAGATCAAATATCATGAAGATGGATCAATCCAAAAATACAAAGCCCGACTCGTCGCCAAAGGGTATTCTCAACAACCAGGTATTGACTTCAATGAAACCTTTGCTCTTGTAGTACGTATGGAGACTATAAGAATGGTCCTTGCTCTAGCTCCTGAAATGAAGCTGCAAGTATATCAATTAGACGTGAAGTCTGCTTTTCTCAATGGAGAAATTGAAGAAGAAATTTATGTGGAGCAATCGTAAGGCTATGCCGTCCAAGGAGAAGAAGGCAAGCTTTATCGCTTGAAAAAGACTCTCTATGGCCTAAAACAAGCTCCTAGAGCATGGAACAACAAGATAAACAACTATCTTCTTGAACATGGATTCTCCAAATGCCCAAGCAAGCCATCAATATATGTGAAGATGCAAGGTGATGACTTTTTTTATCTTATGCTTGTGCGTAGATGATTTAATCTACACTAGCACAAGCCCAAGAATGCTTGAAGACTTCAAGAAGGCAATGATTCACGAGTATGAGATGACCGATCTTGGTCTCATGAAATACTTTCTTGGGATGCAAGTGAAGCAAAAACCTAGCCAAATATTCATCTCTCAAGAAAAATATTCAGATGATTTGTTGAAAAAGTTCAACATGAGCAACTGCAAGCCATTATCCACACCAATGGCAATGAACGAGAAGCTCTCAAAGGAAGATGGAAAGGATAAGGTAAACGAGACGATCTATCGAAGCCTAGTGGGCTCATTAATTTATCTCACAAACACAAGGCCAAACATAGTACATGTTGTCAGCATTGTTTCAAGATTCATGAGCAACCCAAGCAAAGTTCACTTCAATGCCGCAAAGGGAATTTTGAGATACGTTAAGGGCACAAAGAATTATGGGATCTTGTATGAGGTTGAGGAAGATTGCAACTTAGTTGGCTACACTGATAGTGATTGGGCTGGAAACATAGATGATTGAAAGAGTACAAGCGGTTATGTTTTTCTTCTTGGCTCCAAGGCAATTTCATGGGAATCAAAGAAGCAAAAGAGTGTAGCACTTTCGACTGCTGAAGCAGAGTATATGGCAGCCACTAGTGCATCTTGTGAAGCTATTTGGCTAAGGAGGATTATGAATAACCTTCATCAAGGTACGAACACTCCAACCAAAATTTATTGTGACAACATGTCTGCAATTGCCATGAGCAAGAATCCAATGTTTCATAGCCGCACAAAGCATATAGAGATCTGACATCACTTCATCTGAGAGCTTGTGGAAGAAGGTCAGATCGAGTTAGAATTCTGCAAGTCTGAAGAGCAGCTCGCCGATCTGTTCACAAAGCCAATTTTAGCTAAAAAGTTCATCAAATTTAAAGAGATGCTTGGAGTTTATGACTTTTTCAGATTAAGGGGAAATGTTAACTATTAATCTAGAATAGTCTATAGACATCTAGAATATTATAGACTGCTAGAAGTAAAGAAGAATAGCTACAACAATAAATAAAAAAATCAGAAGAAAAGACGAGAAAAAGTGTAGAACATTGAAGAAGAAGAAAGTTGGTTGAAAGAAAAAAATCTGCATAGAAAATACTAGAAGAATGTAGAAGTAGGTCGGTTGAAGAAGTAGGAAGAAAAATCTACAACTTAAGGTAGTAAAGTCGGTGAAGTAGATGTCTATAAAAAGGGTTGAGTAGGTGAAAAATAAATAGAAAACGGAGACCAAGAATTAAAGAAATCTTCAGCAACTCCTCTCTACTCTCTCCCACTCACACACGTCCCATCTTTGTCTTCATAGCCTTTCAATAGCTTCAATTACCATCAGTTGGAAGTAGCAGAGATGGGAATTAAGTAAACTTTGGCTTCGTTGATGCTGCAGCAGGTGGAGGTGGTGGGGAGAGGAATCCAAAATTGGGGAGAGGAGGAAACTTTGGCTTCGTTGGTGTAGCAGCAGGTGGAGGTGGTGGGGAGGGGAAAGGAAATCTAGGGATAATAGGAAGCGGAGGCAGAGTCGTAAATAGGAAAGGAGGAAACTTTGGCTTTGTTGGTGCAGTAGCAGGTAGAAGTGATGGGAAGTGGAAAGGAAATCTTGGGATAGTAGGAAACGAATACAGAGTTGGAAATGGGAAAGGAGGAAACTTTGGCTTTGTTGGTGCAGCAGCAGGTGGAGGTGGCGAGAAGTGGAAAGGAAATCTGGGGATAGTAGGAAGTGGTGGCAGAGTCGAAAATTCAAAAGGAGGAAACTTTGGCATTGTTCGTGTAGCAGCAAGTGGAGTTGTTTGTAGATGACGGGGAGCTGCTAGGTTAAAACTCACATTTGACAAGGATAGAGAAATGAGGAAATATATGATGAATGATTTGTGAGAGCCAGAGGCCATGGCTGAATAAGTTGCAGGTTGGGGAAACTAGATTTGTAAAGGGAAAATTTGCTTTGTCTTGGTGTGAGAAGTCAAGGGAGTTCTTGCTCTTATATATAGCTAGAGATCTGAAAGGGCCAACTGGGAGAACCAAAACATCTTTTACTTGTTCAGCTTGTCGTCTTTGAAATAAAACAACATTATTTGGTTACACCCTAAGTTGGTTGGTGATCATAAACCATATATATACCATAATTAAAATTTGAGTAATACCTAAAAAGAATGTTTTAAATTATTTATTTGATAGAAAATAAAAAATATGCCAAACTACTACATTTTAAAATATTATTTAGTGAATGACAATTTATTTATTTTTTTTAATGTTAAATTTAAACTATGTTCAATTTTATCTTTCACTATTCGAGAGAAAAATAAACATCAAATTTAAAGCATTGCCCTTTAGGATGAAAAATATGTATTTAATCAAGCATAGTAAATTAATGGTATGTTTTAACAAACAAAGTTTTTTTTTTTTTTCTTGTGTTCAAAGGCAAGATTATTTCAATACAGAGGCGGATCCACGTTATAGAGTATGGGGGCAATTACCCCCACAAGGCAACAAAATTTTTAATTACTATATGTAATAATATTTTTTTTTTTTGGCCCCATGGAAATTTATAAGTTGTCCTCACATAGTTCAAATCCCCACTATGGCACTACCCATTTAGCCAGCTGTACTCCACTAATTTTTTTAAGATGGAATTCAAAAATCACTTGAGACTTGAGGTGAGGAGTGAAAGTAAAAATGAGAGAAAATAAAAAGTTACCAAAGGAGAGAGAGAGATATAAATATATTTTTGATAGTATTGAAAACAAAAAAGAATATCTTGTGTTTTTTGGCCATGAGATTATGTATTTTGTGTTGGAGACATTGGATGTAATTGGAGATTTGGTAAGAGTGAGAATTATTTTTTTAATCTCCTATTTTTTGCCTAATGAATTGATTCTCATTTCTTACCCATGAATGTAGGCTTCACATTGAAACCGAACCATGTTATATTTTGTATATTTCATGTCGTTATTTTATCCCTTATGCATATTTACAGCATTTTTTTAATTAAAAATATTTATAGTTTATTTCTTGCCCCCACTAATTAAATTTTTTTGATCCGCCACTGCTTCAATACTTAATGGGCAATCCCAATTAGAAAGGAAGCCAGTTCCCCTAAAGTTAGCATTAAACTGATCCAAAATACAAGAGGGAATACAAATAAAAACTAAATAAGACTCCTGGATACAAGTGGCTAGTTTCACAATCCCATCAGCACAAAAATTGGCCTCTCTCCGGATATTAGTAACACTGCAGCTAGAAAATGTTGCCATACAAGACCAGCATAATTCCACGAGAGCACTTTGAGGTTGACAAGGCAAAATAGACAAATTAGATATGAGCTGCACAGCCACTTGGCAATGATATTAGCTATGTTGTGCTGTTTGGCCAACTCCAAGCCAGTGCCAAAGCCAATCTCTTTGCAAAACCTAGAAATCCAACGACACTGGTAGTTTCTGATGACCTCCAGCTGTGATGGCTCCCAGGTTACCAAGCGCAGCTATCAGTATATGTAAATCATATTAGCTGTTCAGATTATTGGAGTAAATTAACTTCCATTTCATATTATCCACCAAAAAAGAAAAAATAGAACAAAAAAATAATAAAAAATTGTAAATAGTGTGATATATATTAAATCATTTGTTCTATGTTGTTAGCTTGCAAATGTAAATAGAATATTTTCCTGGTTTAAACTCTTTACGTGGAAAACTCTTCATGATAGCTTAGTTTAAAAGGAAACTTAAATCATTAGTGCTTATGATAGATGCTAGGATTCACCAAAAAAATTTCCCAATGAAGGTATTAGAAAATTACTTCTTCCCCCCATAAAAAAATTTCTAATTGCCCCCACAATTGTTGTTAATGACTAAAAAATAGAAAAGACAATCTATATTCTTTTCAATTTAATCATGAAAATACTAAAAAGTACATATGTGAATAACCATAATAATTACTTTTCAAAGGATACAATCAAAATAATTTTAAATGTGAGAATGATTAATAAATATCTTAAAGAAAAATTATCATGAAAATAACATTTTTTTTCTTAAAACATTGATAAAATGTGAAAATACATTATTGGATTCATTGTGAAATATCATATCAATATTTAAATAATTAAGTTAATGTTCAAAGATTTTAATTGTACATAAAAAAAAATTTAATTTTTTTTTTTATATGTATATATTGCCCTCACTGACAAATTTCTGGATCTGTCATTGATAGATGCCTTCTTTGTGGAGGTAACGGAGAATATTCACCTTTTGTTGGAATGTTCAAAAGCATGTGCTCTTTGGCAGTCTTCTTCTCTTGGTTTTTTGGCTCATCAAAGGTAATTTTGTCTCTTGGTTGTTAATTCTTAGTGAACTTAAAAGGCTTAGGCCGACTAATGGGTATATGGAACTCTCTGTGTCTATTTTATGGCGTTTATGGCTAGACGTGAATGATATGGTTTTTACTAGAAAAATTTGGATTCCTCCCGACACCATTGCCAAAGCTGTTGCAGATTGGAAAGAATTCTGGCAAGCTTGTGATATAGTGGGTGATAATCTTTGATTGCTGGTTTTTAGTCTTTCTTTTAGTTGGGTGCAGAGCACCTTTTAGTTGTTTTATAAAGTGTGCTATTGTTTTGTATGCTATTTATGTGGAGTTGTTGCTGTTAACTCTAGACATTTTCTTGAATGATAAATATCTACCTTTGGCAAAAAATTTAATCTTTTCCTTGTTTCTCACAACATTTGACCAAGTCTTGAGAACCCTCACGGCAATACTAAATAAGAAAGAGTACGAGCGATAATAAGAAAATTAGATAGCTATTTACAATATTGAAAGAGAAAGAATCAAAGGCAGAGGACAACATAATTGTATAATAAATAAGAATCTATAAAATAAGCAAGAGTACAAGTGATGACAAGAAACTCATGCTTACGTAGCTAATTCAGATATTATACAAGTGCTGCAATATGGTGTACTTATACTTCCCATGACCATATATCAAATTTCATATTTTTCAATTTCGTTGGAAATTGTTGTAGGTTGATTTGATAATCTGTGGTTGATAGTTTCTGCATGCTTTTGCAAATGCGCTTCATATTTATTTATATTAGTAACTGGTAGAGTGGTAGGAGCTGAGTCAAGCCAGATCATTTTACAACTAGCACAAATCAACGACGTACTCCAGATAGTTATAAGATTGGGGAAATTACATTCATCTTCCCCAAGCTTTAGACAAATGACACACTGTTCCTTTACTTTTTCAAAATTAGCAGTTGGCTACTATAGTTTTTGTTGATCCGTTACAATTTCACCCCCTACTTTAAACAAAACTAACGGAAGAAATTTTCAAAAGTGATATTGTCTACATACTAATTAAATTTTTTGGGCTCAAAATATTATGATCTTTGTTTTTTAATTATACTTAGATAGAATTAAAAAAAATTAATTAGGGATATGAGGGAATGAGGATTCAAACTTGGGATCTCAACTTTTTTAAAGAAATCTCAAAATATGATTTGATGAGGAAAACAAAAATTAACCTCACGAGAATTATGTGCGTTTAAAAAAAATATTTGGATTTATGTTTGAGTATTATATCTAAAAGGTAATTAATTTTGTTTGTATTTTGTTTTAATTAAATATTTGTAAATGTCAAATTATTAAGCACAACAAACATATCATGGGGAAAAAAAATAAACATATATAATAATTAATTATTCTATCTACTTAAAAAAATTTCTTTTGTTGATCTATTTAAAACTTTTAATTCAAATAATTTCATCACTGGTCTCATTATTTTTAGCTCCCAATTCTTTTTTTTTTTTTCAAACAAGTTCTTTCTTTTCATTTCTTTTCTTTTTTTTAAAAAAAAAATTTATAGCAGCACAATAGTTAAGAAAAATAAGAGAAAAAATAATAATAAACACACGTACGGCAAAAACATACTGACAGATACAGTGACAAACCCTTTCTCTCTCAGCTCCACTGCATCTTTGCCCTCTCCCCATTTACATGGCTTAGAATCCAAGAAGAGAAACTGCCGCCATCGAATCTCTCAGATTATGAATCAAGCTCTACTGTGAATGTGAACACAGTAAGTCAAGTCAACACGGCTAAGCAACCACGTTGTAAACTAAATTATCGGCTATTTCATTTCAATAGCTGATAATATTCTTCTTTCGTCTTCATTAAAATATTGTGACAAAAAAAAATTGTATGTGTGTTGTTAATTTGAGGTGTCTTTTCTGAGTTACAAGGAATTATATTTTCTTTTTCATTTCAATAGCTGAATACAGTAAGTCAAATCAACTTAACTAAGAAACCACGTTATGTCGTCATGGCATTAGTTCTTTTTTTTTTTTTTCTGCAACTTTTGAATTTGTCATATTAAATTTGCTGGTTTCCTTCTCAAATCAAAGTGGCATTTGCTCCCAAATTCATTATTGTTAAAAATGCACATGTGAGTGGTTTTGGGTATTAAGTAATGTAGAGTAAAAAAGTCTCAAATTATGTAGAAAAGATGGAGTGTGGTATATAATACTTGGATTGGCCCAAGACTCATGCACATAAGCTTTTAGGTTAAGTTGATGCTAATTTAAGTATGATATGCCACACATGCTTGCGGGCCCACACGATGGATTCTCCCCAACAACTGGTATCAAAGCCCATGATCAAATGTGACAAAACGTGGCTTTATGTTCATACAATGCAAAGGAAGAAGAGGGAATGGGCCTCCATGGAGTAAAAGTACGGATGGACCTCCTCAGTTATTCCCGAGTTACGGAATGGTTTTCATGGATGTGTTCCAAAGATGTGTAGAACAAGTTCCCATGGAAGTGAAAGATGAGTGCAGAGCCTCTTATTTGGTGGTGTTCTTGTGGATGACCTCAGATTTTCTCCAAAGTTAAGCCCGTGATGGGCCTCCCAATAAGGGGGAGTTGTGAATATTCACATGTGAAGGGGAGATTGTTAAGAATGCACATGTGATTGGTGTTAGGTATTAAGTAATGTGAAGTAAAGAGGTCCCATATTGAATAGAAAAGATGAAGGAGTGTGATATATAATACTCAAATTGACCCAAGACTCATGAGATTAAACTTTTAGGTCAAGTTGGTGTTCATTCAACTATGCTATACCAAACACGCTATTGCGAGCCCATACTGATGGCTGATGCTGCTTCTTCCTCTTCTTTTGCTTTACCACCTGCCAAAAAAAAAAATGATGTTTCTTTTAGTTTTAGAGGTGAGGATACTCAGAGCAACTTCACTAGCCATCTTCACGGTGCTCTCTCCCATAAAAAATTAGAAACCTGCATTGATGACAAACTTCACAAAGGAAATGAGATCGCACCAGTACTAATCAAAGCCATTGAAGATTCATATGTATCAATAGTCATTTTCTCGAAAAATTATGCTTCCTCAACATAGACCCATCAGATCTTCAAAAGCATATAGGAAGCTACGAGAAAGCTTTTGCAAGAAATGAACAAGATTTCCAAAAAAACAAAGAGAACGTCAAAAAGTGAAAAGCTGCTCTCGCTGAAGTAGCTAATTTAGATGGGTGGAACTATCAGAACTATGGGTAATATACATATACATAAAGTCCATGTGTCAATAACAATTAAATAGCTGTGTTTATTTATTTATTTATTTTTATTCTTTTTCACTGTGTAGATCTCATTTCTTCTAATTAGTGGTATAAACTTAAATAGCTCAAACCATGTACAATTTGATTTATTTACTTTGTGGTTAAACATATCTTTCGTGATGCTAAACTTGTGAAAATTCTATTTGATGATTTAAATATGTCACTATAGTAATTTTTTTTCCTCATAATTTTATTAATATTCATCATGGTGTTTTCTTTTTCATCACATAAAAATCTATTTTGTTTTGCTCCTTCCTAGAAACATATTGAGGGGTAACAAAACTTTAGTTGAATTTATCAATGATAGTTTTACTGTGTGCCAACTTTTAATTAATCCATTTTTTTTTTTTCTATGAAGCTCAAATGAAATTTTTATAGGATACACATGTTTTCCCTCAACTGCATGTAATGCAGTCCAAATCTATTTCTAGTATTTCCATTTTTTTCCTTTTTAACGGAAAATAAGGGTAATGACGTATTTATGTTTTAGTTGATCGTCTCAATATTTATTAGCTTTCTCGTGTCAAAAATATATTTATAGGAATTCTTTTGTTTATTTTTTAAAAATTTGTTAACCTTTTTTTATTTTTTACTTGTGAATTGTGAGGCACTAAAACTTTCTCTCTATATTTTTTTAAATGTTAGGACGGAATATAAACTCATTCAGAATATGGTCAACAATATTATGCAAAAAAAAAAAATACTATGTACCCAATTGTTTTATGGAAACTGGTTGGAATTGACCAAAGCTATGCATGTATTAAATCATTACTAAAAATTGGGTCAGGAGATGTTTGAATCATTGGAATTTGGGGCATGGGTAGCATAGGGAATACAATTGTTGCATTTGCTGAATTCTCCTCTCAATATGAAGTTAGTTGCTTCTTGGCAAATGTAAGGAAGAATCAGAAAAACATGGACTACATTATTTGTGCAATAAAATTTTCTCTGAGCTCTGTGAAGGAGATGGTCTCCGTATTAGCACATCCTTAATAAGAACGTCCTTTGTTTTGAGTAGGCTCAGTCATTCAAAGGTTTTTATTGTGCTTGATGATGTGAATACTACAAAGCACTTAGAATATGTGATTAAAGGTGCTGATTCCTTGGGAGCAGATAGCAGAATGATCAAATCAAGCAGAGACAAACACATGCATCTTATTAAAGAAGTTGATGAAATACATGAGGACATAGAATTAACCTTTCAAGAATTCCTTCAACTTTTTAGCATGAATGCCTTCAACAAACCCATCCCAAAATAGAATATGAGGAGCTGTCCGAAAGGGTAGGTTATTATGCCAAAGGGAATCCATTAGCTTCCAAAATTTTGTGTTCATAATTTCTTCAATTAGAATATAGAAATATGGAAAAGTATTAGCCATATTTATCATGGGCCTATATTGGTTAGTGGGCCGGCGTTAGTTAGGTTGTTAGTGGGCTGTTAACAGAAAGCCTATTATTGTAATTAGATAGATTAGTTAGATTAGTTAGTTAGTTTGTGATGTAATCTTTCTATATATGTACATCAGTTACTTCATTTCATTTTAATGAGAAAATCATTCTTTCTCTCTTCTTCTCTCTCATTCTCAACTCTCTCTCTTTGAAGAAGCTTTCCTTACTCAACTCTGATTTCATGGTATCAGAGCTTTAGTAGCTCGATCTCTTCTTGCATCTCTTTTGATCATTCTGCTAGTGACATTTTCCTTTCTATTCTCTGAATTTTTGAAGATATGGCATCTAATTCTGTCCATTCTACTAATTCCTCTCACGGAGGTTCTGGTAATTCTAAAGAAAGTATGGGTTATCCTTTAAGTCCTCTGTATCTGCACTCCTCAGATAATCCTAGTGATGTGCTTGTCTCCAAGCAATTTGATGGAAAAGGATTTATTGCCTGGAAACGTGCAATGGTGATTGCTCTTTTTGCAAAAAACAAACTAGGATTCATCAATGGTGAAGTGCAGAAGCCAGAGGTTAATTCTTCTTTACTAAATGCTTGGAATCGCTGCACTTACATGGTAATCAATTGGATTTTGAATGCTTTAAGCAAAGATATTGCTGAAAGTGTGATTTACATTTCTACTGCACAAGAAATGTGGCCTGAGATTATTGAACGAATTGAACAAGCCAATGGCTCTTTGGTTTATCAGATTCAGAAAGAATTATTCTTAGTTTCTCAAGGTGCAGATAGTGTTTCTTCTTATTACACCAAAATTAAGAGAATTTGGGATGAATTGAAGAATTTTCAAGTTATTCTTGAATGTTCTTGTGGTGCTGCAAAAATTCTGGATAAATACTTTGAAGATCAGAAATTATTCCAGTTGCTCATAGGACTTAACGATGCATTTTCAATGGTTAGAGGCCATATCCTCATGATGTCCCTTTTGCCAACTGTTAATCAAGCTTATGGCATCCTTATTCATGAAGAGAAGCGGAAGGAAATCTCTTCACCTATCATTCCTTTTCTCCAATGATACTGTTGTGATGAATGTCAACAATGCCAACAATTTCAAGAGCAATTACACACCTCAAAGGTATGATCAAAACAAGAAACCAAGTGTCACGTGCAATTACTGCAAGAAACCAGGCCACACTAAGGACAAGTGTTATAAGCTTCATGGCTATCCTACTGATTTCAAGTTCCAAAGGCCTAAGAAGTTTTCTGGATCAATCCAAGGAGAATCAATTGAGAATCAAGGAGAATCAGGTCATGCCAATAATGACAATGCTTCTTCTTTTGCTAATCAACTTTCCAATGAATAGTATAGCCAACTTCTAGCTCTCTTGAATCAACTCAAGCCTGTTGATCAGTCCAACTAGATAGGCTTGCCCAACACACTTGCAGCTACAAATTTTGCAGGTAATCTATCCATTAATACCAATAATTGTGGATTTTCTCATAGGGGACGCATTTGGATCATAGACATTGGTGCTTCTGATCATATGTGTTTTTGATAAAAGTGCTTTTTCTGATATGACTGATGTTAAGGTGCCATATTCTATTTCTCTTCCTAATGGTGAGATTGTCCTTGTTAATAGTGTAGGCACAATTACTATTTCTTCACATCTAGTTCTTTCCAATGTTCTCTTTGTTCCCTCTTTCAAGTTCAATCTGTTGTCTGTCAGCAAGTTAACTTCTTAGTATCACTGTTCAATATACTTTTCTGATGACATGTGTTACATACAAGTCCCTTCACTGAAGAGGCACTTAGCCCTTGGTAAAAGAGATGGAGGCCTGTATCTTCTTCAACAAAATTCTACTGACAATGCCCCTTCCAAATTTTCTTTTGATTCATCTTATTATGTGAGTTCATCTTGTAATAAGAATAATACTCTTTTGTGGAACTTACGTATGGGGCACATGCCTTTGTACAAACTTCATATGCTGCCACTTGACATTCCAAAAATTATTAGTGGCAATACTTTTGATCCTTGTATTGTTTGCTCACAGTCTAGGCAACACAAGTTGTCATTTCCTTCTAGTCAAATTTCTACTAAAGCTCCTTTTGATTTAGTTCACATAGATGTTTAGGGTCCTTACAAGCATTCTACGTATAATGCCCACAAGTATTTTCTTACAATTGTTGATGACTTTAGTAGAAACACTTGGGTTCATTTGCTTCATAACAAATCATCTGCTTTCTCCTTTATTAAATCTTTTGTTCATCTTGTTCAAACTCAATTCAAAACTATCAAGGTCATTAGGTCTGATAATGCTTATGAACTTGGCAGCAGTTCAGCAGGTCAAACTTTCTTTTCTTCCTTTGGCATCATTCATCAAACCTCTTGCCCTTATACCCCTCAATAGAATGGAGTTGTTGAAAGCAAACATCGCCATTTACTTGAGACTTCTAGAGCTCTTTTATTTCAATCTAGTTTACCAAAGAAATACTGGGGTGACTGTGTCCTCACAGCCACCTATCTCATCAATAGGATGCCCTCCAAGGTTCTCCATCCATGAAACCATTTTTTCCTTTCATTCCTCATCTATTTCTGACCATTCTCCCCTAAATTCTTCTATGGAAGATGTCTCTCCTGATGTTCCTGTCACTATTCCTCCTCCTGTGTCTCCACTACCTTGTCCTTCATCTCTAGTGTCTATTGTTGATCAGGACAATCCACCTATTATAAGGTCTAACAGAATCATCAGGCCTCCTCCTTCCCTTCAGGACTATGTTTGTGGTTCTGCTATGGATGCTACTAATGTCAATGTTCTCACTGATTCTTGTTGCCACACTATAACCAATGCTTGCTTTGCTGCCAAATCAGTATGTCTCAGTACCTTGCCTGTCAGTGCTCAACATCTTGCTCACAATATCCTCACTGACATTGAACCTCAGACTTACAAACAAGTTACAGGTAACCATTTGTGGGATGAAGCAATGGCTAAAGAGTTTGAAGCTCTTGAGGCCAATCACACTTGGGATATTGTCAAATTGCCTAAAAGGAAAAAACCTATCAGTTGTAAATGGGTTTACAAGATTAAAAGGAAATCATATGGCTCTATAGAGAGATACAAAGCTAGACTTGTGGTTCGAGGTTTTACTCAAAAGGAGGGTGAGGACTATTCAGAAACCTTTTCTTCAGTTGTTAAGTTTACAACTCTTAGAACCTTGATTGCTCTTGTTGTTAAATGTGGCTGGTCTCTTTTCCAACTAGATGTAAATAATGCATTTTTTCATGGCAATCTTCATGAGGATATTTACATGAAGCTTCCTCTTGGTCTCACTGTTTCTAATTCTTCTTTAGTTTGCAAATTAAAAATGTCTTTGTATGTGTCATAACGTACCCGAAGGTCGCTATAATGAGGATGGCTAAAATAAAAAGAGATTTGGTTTTCGAAATGAAAACTCTGGAGTCGCCACCAATCGTATTAAAAATCTGGGGAACAATTGGAAAACCCCTTTTAATTTCTAAAAAAAATATGGCTGCGAACCAGAAAGGGTTTGGGAGTCTAATTGTGTATAGGGAAGGTGTTAGACACCCTATAACACCCGTCTAAACGACGGTTACCTAAAATTAATTGTGCAAATTAAATCATGGCCTAATTGTATTTATTTCATCCCTAAAAAAAAAAAAATAGGTGATTATTTAAAACAGGACTTGATTCATCACCCTCGAATGCCTACGTACCCTAATTAGGGATCAAAGTCCGCGTAGTTCGCAATGATTCAAAAAGTTTTTTTTTTTTTTATTTTTCTTATTTTTGAAATTGAAATTAAAAGGAATTCAAAATTTTCAAATTAAAAATTATGCTATGCATGAATCTAATCGCGTCCTAATCCTTCCACTTTGTTCCCACGCTTCTCGGTTCCCAAAGTGGCGCTTATCCTTACCTCGGACAAATAGGAGAGTCACCCCTATGGAGGTAAGTCGCTCTTATCCTTCCCTTGACAAGTAAGCGGCCTATTGATACTATTCGCGCAATTTAAACTAAACTATATAAAAATGCATGATCTATATTTTTTTTAAAAAAAATGAATTCACTTCTAATTTTATTTCAATTAAACCATTTAAATAAAGAAGGAAGAAAAATAAAGTGAAATGGAAAAATAAAAAAACAAAATTATTAAAATAAATAATTAATTAAAATAATCTAAAAATAAAAATAAATAAAACGAAATTTTAAAATAAATAA
>QAOA01007336.1:0-28212 GCA_003255065.1 Cercis canadensis | reverse complement strand
CAAAAAAAAAAAAAAAAAAGAGAGTATAAAATATAAGATAATAATAAGCAAACCTTAATATCTTACCTTTATAAACACCATAGACATATTCTGCAAGAAAATTGTACAGAAGTCAATATTTTGGAGGGAGTGATGCAAAGACTATAATTGCTGAAAAGAACAAATAACTGCAACTAGAAACGAGTATTTTTCAATCGATTACCAGCTGAGCAGCAAAGTTATCCCACCTATACCAGGAAAGTTTAAACTTCCCTTTCTTGTTTATCCTCAAATTTTAAGTACGATCAATGATGTTACCCATTGTTAAATGATAAAATCTTTTTTAATAAATGATGAAACATTCTTATACGTCCACAACATATAGTATAAATTAATTAAAAAACTGTCTCAAGGATACCCTTTGAATTGAGTAGTAATTGCAAAGGTTCTATTTCAAATACCATTTCTATGGGGTAAATGGGATTAGGAAAATGAAAGGTAACCAAGTACTTTTTTCTTTCTCTTTTTCTTGACAAACTTGTTGCCAAATGAGGTCGACTTATAATCACCTTACATGAATATGTCATATGTGGTTCCTACCACTTTCTTTTGTCCAACAACTAAAGTTGAATTCTAGCAAATTTTTGTATGGCTAAATAAAATTCATGGGATTACATAGGGGAAGATGGACTTTCCCAATTGAATGTGTAGCCTTGAATTGACAAAAAAATGTTAAGTTTTGAATCACCGATAATGTAAAGAGTTTGAAAAGGATTGCCTGTAGGAGTTCCTAGCATACATGTGCAGAACTAGACCATATTCATGGCAAAGGAAAAAATATGTAGGCGGGAGGACGATTATTGCTCCACCTAATCAAGATTTGTGAACTCTTGACTTATGCCAAAAGTAGAATAATTTTATTGGTATGCTCTATTTTTATTTTTTTTTCTTTTATTTGTATTTATTTATTTTTGGTTCAGGGTAGATAGTCTCGTTCTTTTATTAGAGTGCCATATATATGAATAAACATTAATAGGGATTCTTTATTTTTTCAGATTAGAAAAATGGGGAGTTGATTCCATACCTTCAGCAAATATGCGGAGCTTTGACAAATTTCCTATATATATCACCCAAAAATGAATTAGGTTAGAAATATAGGATATTATAACAAGATTAAAAAAAAAAAATAGCTTTCTCCATAAGAAAAGTAAAATAGAAATTATTTATGACTATTTAATTAATTTCATGCGTGCAATTTTAAAGCAATTTGCATAAAGAAAAAAAAAAATAAAACCCCTTTTTGGTTCTTGAAAGATTGCTTCGGTGACACTTTAGTCTTTGAAAGATTTTTATCGACAAATTGGTTCTTGAAAGATCATTTCGTCCACCATTTTAGTCCTCTACTAGGGTTTGTTAGTGGGACTTAAAGGATTAAATAGCGTACGGAATGATCTTTCAGGGACCAATTTGTCGGTAAAATTTTTTCAAGGACTAAAGTGTTACGAAACAATCTTTCAAGGACCAAAAATGGGTTTTACTTAAAAAAAAAAAAAACAGATAGCAACACGCTAAATACTCTCAATTATCATGGTACTTGGAGCTTGCTCTACTATGAAGATAAAGTGTAGTAATTAGAAATTTGATAAAAAAATATGAGTAGCTAGTACTTTATGGAGTACTTATCAGCATCCATTAGGTATTCGTACTACTTAAATTTTAGTAACTTTAATTAAAATGTTGTAAGGAACTGAACTTATCCAAAATAATTGTTACATCATACTTTGTATATCATATCCATATATTCTAGATTTGCATCAAAACAAGGCTACATTAGGACCAATATTCAGCATATATGGGCTAATCAGAGGTTGATATATACAATATGATTATCTATTGTTTTCTTTGTCGACTTTATCCTGTAAAAGTTTAAAGGTTAAAAGTAATAAAAAAAAAAAAAAACATTGTTTTTCTTTGTGTAGGATAGAACTACTCAGTTTTTCTTATGTAATATCATATTTTTCTTTAGCTGAAAAAGAAAAGAAAACAAATACAGAGTCCTAGCTAATAGTACAAACGATGGTAGAGAGGTTTCACCCTTTCGAGAATCCCATTCGCAGAGAATGGGGAAAGCCACAAAGCACATGACTCAATCAGTTTTCTTTTTTATTATTATTAATGATCTCAATCAAATATAATTACATATTATGAAAATTTTCAAAGATAAAAAGAAAAAAAAAAAAAAAAAAAAAAAAAAGGCAACAGGGCACGTGCTCTCTCTATCCAATTCACCACGACTAAGCCTTCCATAATAAAAAAAAAATCTGTAATCAGGTTTAATTATATTAATTGATAATAAAGAAATATTTTGTTTTATAGAGAGACTAATTAAAATCACTATTTTAGAAAAATAAAAGGACTAAATAGTTTATTTTAAAAGTGGAAAGATCAAACAAAATAAAGTAACTAAAATTATAATTAAACCTAAGTTAAAGGTTTAAGGTAAAAGCAGCATATTTTATTTGAGGGTACAATTCCTTAAAATTATGATTGTGCTACACTGTTTTTCTTACCTAATATCATATATTCTTTTAGCTAAACAAAAATTAAAAATCAGACGTGTCATACCACAGTTGACGGAAAACCCCAAAGGTGAATGACACGAAGAAATCGGCGAGCATTGAAGCATTTCACTAAATTGGTCGAAGTAGCAATAATCTGCGCAATGATCTTTACAAACACGATTGAGCCACGAAATCTCAAATCCAAAAACTAGTGCTCTGTGAATTTCACTATAGGAAAAGCTTTCGTTGTATGAGTTAGGGATAGGGTAATCATCCAAACTCCCAAAGAACGGACCCGGACCCCACAAGGACGTGGCAGCAATCAGCATAACACGGCAATCGACTTTTAATCTCTCAGCCATTATGTCGCCGGCGATTGCGTAAAAATGGCCTTTGGAACTCCAGTTGATGCAGGAAGCCGTATCCACATACTTAGGATCATCACTCACTGGATTGCTACAGTTCAAGTATATTATATGCTGAAATAGCAATTTATCTGAATATGGATATGGTGAATATCGATACATTTCATAAGCTTCACTATAATTATCATTATAGGAGAAATAGCGGGGAATGGAAGAGCAATCAGTGTGTTGAACAGCAGAATCTACAAGTCGGATTGTATAGTTACTGTAGTTGATTGACTGGACATAGTATTTTCCCGTGTTTAAATACAACACTGTGATGTTGTTTTCACAAGCTAACTCATAACTCGGGTTGCCACAGTTCGGTGGATCATGTTTTAGTCGGAAAGGATGGGTTATGTTGGTGATTTTGCCGCATGAAGAAGGGGCACAAGCTTGCTGTTTCTGAGCGATACAAGTTTGTTGGAGTAAAAGGGTGAACAGAAAGAATAGCAAAAGTCCGAGAGAGGTAGAATAGATATTTCTCTGGTACATGGCGGGAAAATTAAACTGTTGGCTGGATAACAAGACTTCTTTAAATGATAAGTGAGCTTAAAACCCCTGCGGGTAGGAATGACGGATATAAATATATCTGTGTGATGTAGAAGAAAGGAAACGCACCAAAATTAACAGATTGTTTATGATTAATAAAGTCAGCAAAAGATTCAAACAAATGTCAGGAAAGGGTATTTATTGCCCCTATACAACTGGAACCAGATTGTGCCACCTCATGTCTTCGAAATTTAACCATACAAATAATTCCACAAGATTAACCTCCTTTACTTGTAGTGTACCTTCAGCTTTTCTTTTCTGGGTTGTTTCCATGGTTTGTTACTGCGTTCTTGTTTGTTTGAATCTCTTTGAAAAATATTCTCTTATTTCATTTATTCTTATCCTTTGACCGCTCGACTTCACCCTTTTTTTTTTCGGTAGAAAGGGAATCCCATATATTAAATAATAAAGGCTACAAGATAGTTCGTACGATTAAAATGATCATTTGCTTACACTCATTATCAATGAAACTTCGCCTTAGCACACCAAAGTTGAACAAATGAATATTTTTCATACAGCATCTTTGTTTGGTGAACAAGAATGAGGGGATTATTTTAATATTTTCCACTTTTTCCACATTTGATCACTGTGGAACAAGATCTCTTCATTTTCCCCTCTCTCATGTTAATCTGAACAAATTTATCCTTTTAGCATTAATAGAGAATAATGTATATAAATACATGATTTTGAACAAGGCTCACTTAAAGCAGATAATGGCCTAATAGAGCTCATACACCTTAACCAAAGTAAATATTGGCCTAGTTAAAGCTGAAGAATGGCAAACTACAGCCCAATAAGAGAAGTCACATATGTTGAGAGACTCCTAAGGCTATTTTCACCAAGTACTTCTCATAACTTATATGCCTAGGATTTAAGAATGCCCCCAGAGCATCCCACCAAGTAGAAAGGCATGTGGCCCGCTCCTTTAGCTACAATATTCACTCCCTGGAAGTAGCTCCAGATGATAGTGAAGACTTTGACATCTCTTGGCTATCCCTCGATGCAAGAGACCTCACAAAATCAAGGCTCCTTAAGAAGTCACAGCTCCTACAGCAGGAACCATCTCTGGTACAACAACTTGGTTAGATTTGGGCTAAAGGAAAGCCCATTAAGGAAAGGTTTTAATGCACCTCTCCAAGGGCCCATTTGCAACATTGTCTAATAAAAGGTGCGAGACTCATAGGTAAGAGAAAATTTAAACCCCTCTCTTAGCTAATGTGATAGGGCATTCCTTTGACTTTATCCTTTATTCCTTTTGCCTTCTGACTTGGCTTCTCCATCTCAAATCAATCTTAACCCTTTTTGTGTATCCTGGGGAGCTGAACTCCAATGCATCAGCCAAAATATGGAAAGATGTTGAGTGAGTCTTCCATGCCACTTGCATGTCACCAAAGGTAGAACCCCTTCAACCATGCATTTAATACCTAGAGCCAAACATCATCATCCTTAAGTGGAAATATGATCTTTGCTTTACTCTTCTCTGCTAGCATTAAATATTCCTAAGCATAAAACTGAAGATCTTTGCCCCAGCTGCATGCATAGCATTCAATGCCCCCCATTTACACAAAATCTAGATCTCCAACATTCATCTTCAGAGCATCCTCATCTAGCCTCATGTTCTCTCCACTATAAATATTACTTATTGAACACAAAGAACAAGCTTTTTCAACCATTCTCACCTAAACACTCAAAATCTCCAAAACCTTCCTTCAAACACTCATCATTAGAAGAACATCTCCATTGAATATTCTTCAAGTTCTTGCCCATAAGAGCATTCACCTGCCTTAAACCCAACATTCCCCTCCATTAAAGACATAATTACTCTTCCTCGAAGGCATCTCTCTTAAATACTTCTCCACTTTCATCATTAATGGACCATACCTCCATTAAAGCACCTCTAACTACCAGTTCATCCCCTTAAATATCTTGTCCCTTTGTCATTGTCCATTAGCTAGACCAAAGAGCAGCAAGACTTCCCCTACAGGATCAGACTTAGCCACAACTGGAGCTCCTAGGCCTTAAGACTCAACTCCCCTAGTTTCAAGCCCAATACCCTTTTACTATCCTATCTGGTCTCCAAAGGTGCGTCAACTATTCATTCACAAAGCCCACCAAATTTAGTCTCCCAAAGATTGTATTGCATCTTAATTACGGTATAAACAAAACAAAATCTGACAATACAATTAATGAACATATCACATTATCAAAGAAGAAGGTAACCAAAGAATGGAATATGAATATGAAGTGTAAGATCATTAATATGGAAGGAACATAGTTATTCTAGTCTTTATCAAATCAGCGGCAAGTAATGATGATGGTAAAAGGAAAGAGTTAATTTGCTTTCCATATCATTTGCCTTGTACGAGTAAAAGAAACATGTTATGTGTAGCTAAAATTATTATTTTCTCTTCATTTATGAGTAGCTAATATTATTATTTTCTCTTCATTGTTATATACGTTTCTGAATAAATTTATATACTTATTTTTGGTCTCATAATATTCAACTCGCTAGCAAGATTTTAATTTGAACTACAAAAATTAATGAACTTATATGAAGTACAAGATTCTAATTTGATCGTTGGTACCTCATATTTATGTAAGAGTGATTATAAGTCCACACTACAAACTATTTTCTTTTGATTTAAATGTAATTTCAGTATCCTATTTTGGTTATATAAACATTTTGATCTCCTTATTTTTAAAAGGGACTTTTTAGCCTCTCAAGTTTCATAAAATAAACGAATTAGTCCTCATTCTTAACATTTTCCAAAAAACTATTGGTGGTGATGACATGGCATACACGTGACTGACATGTGTCTTCCATGTGACAGTGACGTGGCATTTTTTTTTCCTACGCCTCTCACTCTCCCTTCTCCCTCCTCTTTCTTCTTCTCTCTCACACAGGGAGCTTCAAGTTCAGCTTCCCCATTTCTCTGTTGCAGCAGCAGCAACCATGGCTTTGCTGGTTTAGAAAACTACCAGTGGCCATGAATTCATCTTTGCCTAATTCTGCTGCTTCAGTTTGTTTTAATAGAAAGGGATAACATGACATCAGAGAGTTGATACAGGGAAATCAGAAATTCAAAATCCTCTATAAACTTCAATCCAACTTGTGCAAAATCATCAAAACTCTCATAAACACATTTATGTTCAACATCCACTACTTGCAACTCAAACCATCTACTTTTCCTAGTACGCTTTGACAAAACATCAGCTTCACGAAATCCCGGGCTGCAAAAATGTAAGAAAAAATTTGTTGCCAGGGAAACAAAGACGCGAAAGCCACCAAAGTAACTCAAGGCAAGAGCAGGATGTTAGCCACGTTTAAAGTAAGTAACTAATAGTGGCCCACTATCTGAGATAAGATTTTATCAGATAATGAGCATGTGGGATGATTATAGAAGAATATTCCTATCTCATGTTGGTTACAAAATTTGTAGTTATTTTGATTGTGGAAACTACTATAGTCCAATATAAATAGAACAAAGTCCCTAGCCTAGTATACACACATACGGTAAAGTTCTGAATCATCATCATTCAAAACATAAAGAAATAGCCATAGGCTAGAAGTATTATGTTTAGATCAGATAGGGGTGGAGAATATTATGGCAGATACACAGAAAAGGGACAAGCACCAGGACCATTTGCTAAATTCCTTCAAGAGGAGGGCATTATTGCTCGATACTCAATGACTGGCACACCTCAATAGAATGGTGTAGTAGAAAGAAGGAATTGTACCCTAACAAACATGGTGAGAAGCATGGTTAGTAATTCAAGCCTAACAATATCCTTATGGAGTGAAGCCTTGAAAACCGTTGTATATATCTTAAATAGAGTTCCATCAAAGGCTATTCCAAAAACACCTTTTGAAATTTGGAACGGATGGAAGCCCAGTTTAAGACATTTACACATATGGGGTTGTCCAATTGCAGTAAGGGTATATAACCCTAGTTTGGGAAAACTGGACCTAAGAACAACAAGTGATTATTTCATTGGCTATGCAGTTAACTCCAAAGGATATATGTTTTACTGTCCTTCACACACTCCTAGAATAGTTGAGGCTAGAAATGCTAAATTTCTTGAGGATCATCAAGATAGTGGGAGTGGTAACACTCAAAAGGTGGTATTTAAGGAAACAAGGGAATGACCAGTTATACCTCCGTGTATAACTTATGTGTTTCCTACTCAAGTTATTCCTTCTCAAGTTGATGTTGAACAACATCAATTGCCACCAAATGAGGATTTGCCACATGAAGAACCCACTAATATGGAACTTACCAAACAAGTAGTAGTAGAACCAATTGATCAAGAAATAGCTACTACTAATCAAGAAACAATGGTACCAAGGAGATCTTCAAGAATTAGGAAACCAACAATTCCTAGTGATTATGTTACATACCTCCAAGAAGTTGACTATGAGGTTGGATCTAAAGATGATCCAAATACGTCACAAGCCATGAGTGACATAGATTCCACAAAATTGTAGAATGCCATGAAAGAAGAAATGGAATCTATGGCTAGAAACCAAGTCTAGGACCTTGTTGAATTACCGGAAAGGGCATCTATAGTAGGATGTAAATGGGTCTATAAGACCAAAAGGGATCCTTCTGGTAACATTGAGAGACACAAGGCAAGACTTGTAGCTAAAGGATTCACTCAAAAGGAAGACATTGATTATCATGAAATCTTCTCTTCAGTATCAAAGAAGGATTCATTTAGAATAGTCATGGCCTTAGTTGCCCATTTTGATTTGGAACTACATCAAATGGATGTGAAAATGGCATTCCTAAATGGAGAACTTAAGGAAGAGGTATACATGCCTCAACATGAAGGATCTGAAAGTCATAAGGGTAGTCACTTGGTTTGCCAGTTAAGGAAATCCATATATGGGCTAAAGCAAGCATCCCGCCAATGGTATACTAAATTTCACAATGTTGTTCTCTCTTATGGTTTTATAGAGAACATCGTTAATAGTGTATATACCTTAAGATTAGTGGGAGCAAATTCATATGCATAGTCCTATATGTAGATGATATTTTACTTGTAAGCAATGACTTAGGGCTTTTGCCAGAAACTAAGCTATTTCTTTGTCAAAACTTTGATATGAAGGATATGGGTGAAGCCTCTTATGTTATTGGCATAGAGATTCACAGAGATAGATCCTTAAGGATATTAGGACTATCACAAAAAGCCTACATTGAAAAAGTTTTAGAAAGATTTAGGATGAAAGATTGTTCATCCATAGCTGTACCCATAGTCAAAGGGGAAAAATTCAGTCAACATTAGTGTCCCCATAACACCTTGGAAAAGGATCAGATGGAAAAGATCTCATATGCTTCAGCAATGGGAAGCTTGATGTATGCACAAGTCTGCACCAGACCTGACATTACCTTTGTAGAAAGGATGTTGGGAAGATATCAAAGTAACCCTGGCATGGAGCATTGGAAAGCTGCTAAAAGGGTTATGAGATATCTGCAAGGAACCAAGGAGTATAGGTTAACGTACAATCATTCTGAACATTTGAAAGTGATCGAACATTCAGATTCTGATCATAGAGGATGTATAGACTCTTTAAAGTCGAATTTAGGATATATTTTTATACTAGTTGGAGGAGTTGTATGTTAGGGAAGTAAAAAGCAGAGTCTTGTTGCGCCATCCACGATGGAAGCAGAATTTGTTGCGTGTTATGAAGTGACATCACAAGCAGTGTGGCTAAAGAACTTCATATCTAGCCTAAAGATCGTTGATTCTATTGAAAGGCCACTAAAGATTCATTGTGATAATTCGGCTGCTGTATTCTTTGCAAAGAATAGCAAGATTGGAGGCCGAACCAAACACATTGATATAAAGTCTATGATGATCAAAGACAAGGTCAAGGAAAAGATTGTTGACATTGAGCATATAAGCACCAAGCTAATGATTGCTGATCCTTTAACTAAAGGCATGCCAATTAAAGGATTTAAGGATCATGTAGAAAATATGGGGCTTATTAGCTCAAATTTATTGTTATCATGTCTTGTATTTTTCTTTGACATTTAGTCATTGTGTAAAAACATAAAGTTATATGCACATTCAAGTTTTATTTTATGACTAAAGCTTAACCCGTTTTGATCAATAAAGTTAGACCCAGAATGAACTCATAATGAGCAATTCATAAAGTTTAATGCTTATTTAAAATAATCGTACATCATCATACATGGAAGTAAGTGTTTTGTTTATAAGCATGACCGCCATGATTCATGTATTGAGAGTTTTAATTAAGCATTTTATAACCAACAAAGTGACATTAAGGAAATTTGGCCAAACTAAAGTTTGTCACAAGGGAATTATTTGATAAAGCCACGTGGGCTAAGTGGGAGAATGTTAGTCACGTTTAAAGTAATTAACTAATTGTGGCCCACTATCTGAGATAAGCTTTATCAAAGCATGTGAGATAATTATGGAAGAATATTCCTATCTCATTTTGAAATGTAAATAGTTGGTTACAGAATTTGTAGTTATCTTGATGGTGGAAACTACTATAGTCCAATATAAATAGGACAGGGTCCCTAGCCTAGCACACACACATAGGCTAAAGTTCTGAATCACCATCATTCAGAACATAAAGAAATAGGCATAGACTAGAAGCACTCTGTTCTTGAAGAACCTGACTGAAGAGATTCAACAAGCAATGGCAAGAGGTATTTATATTTCTTCCGCCCATAATTGTTGCATGACGTGTTAAACACATTTTATGAACCAGTTTTGTATACATGAGATAAAACGTAAATGTCTATCACAGGAACCTAAAAAGAAAATCCAATAGCATCAACGCGAATGAAATCCATAGAAACAGAAACGCAAAAGCTACTGGAGATATCTACGACGACGGCAATGTTGTCCAGTGGGAGATAACGCTAATAGCTGCTAGTGCTTTCTTGCAAGTCTGAGGGAGAGGGAGAGATCGACAGAGGGGGAGGTTTGGGTTTCAACGGACCTTTTATTTGCAGCCACCGGTGGTTTTCTCAACAAGCAAAGCCATGGTTTGCTATTGCAATAGAGAAATGGGGAAGCTGAACTTGAAGCTCTCTATTTGAGAGAAAAGAAGGAGGAGGAAGGAGAAGGGAGAGTGATAAGCTTAGGAAAGTAAAATGCTACTGCCACATGACAAACATGTGTCAACTAGATGTATGACACATCAACACCATCGTTAGTTTTTTGACAGTGTTAAAGATACATCAGCACCACCGTCAGTTTTTTAACTGTGTTAAAGATGTGGACTATTCATTTAAAAAAAAAAAAAAAATTGAAAGACTAAAAGGTCCCCTTTAAAAATAAGGAAACTAAAACTACATTTAAGCTTTTTCTTTTACTGCCTTGAACATATGATCCATTTTTTATAGAGAGAGCTTGTGACCAACTAATTTACCACTCAAGTATCATTTTTCTTTACTTTATTACTTACTATACATAATTCTTTCCAAAAAAAAATATTAATTCATATAAATGGAAATGCATGGTCCCATTCACGAAGAAAGGTTCTCTCTAGCTTTGCAAAAGTTGAAGAGGGGAATATTCTAATTAGGCATGGCTTGCATTGTCCCTTCTTAGGTAACCACAAATGGAGAAAACAACCAAATAAGAACACTGATTGTGTATAGAATTTACTTGAAATTGGATACTTCAATTCATAAAATGGTTGGTCTATCCTATAGATACATACCCTTATTTTTCCGTGAATTACAAGTCACACCACAATGAAATTGTCTCACAGAGCCTCATTGTCCTCAACTCCATATATTATCCACAAAGCCTTTTGAGGCTGTAAACCAACGAACAATTTCTCAGACTTGCAACGTATTTTTGAATTAATCCCAGAATATCCCAATGTAAATTCATCCCCTCCCCATTTTTTGCTAATATTAATGTAATTTTTCTTACTAAGTAATTTTAGCTTTCATTTACTGGAGAATATGCGTATGGTCATAATTATATGCATAATTTTATTATTCCCAATTTTCCCCTCTATATAATATTTATTAAGGATTACACCATCACTACACTTTAGAATATTGACAATTTCAGTGGTTATTGTGTATATATCTGCTGTTGATAACCAGTCCTCTTCAATTTAGCAGCACTTACACAGATAATAACCACTTCCATTACCATGATAACCACTAACCAGGCTTAATGGTTATAAGATGTCTAGAGAATTGGTCATTGTAAACAAATACTATCAAATTCACTTTTTGAAGAAATTAGATTGCTCATTACATAATATGATCATTTATAAGAATCAGACAACTACCACACAATATGTTCTATGGTTATTCTATGTGCATCTGCCATTAATAACAAGTTGACTCCAAATACAATACTCATGCGGATGAGAACCGCTTATCCTGGTGGTAACAATATGAGGAAACCAGAAATAATAAAATTAAGAGCAAATTCTTTAATCTCCCTTGTATTTTTCTTCCCGTTTATTTTTAATTAATAACAAACCGCTTATACTTTGTGCAAGAGCGAGGTGCTTAATGGCGCAGGGATGGGTGTGGAAAGAATGAAAAAGAAAGAGTTAGTGATGTGTGACTGGTTATGGAGGTGAGTCGTTGGGCTGAAGAGGATAGAAGAATGGATGACCAGAAAAAATAAAGAATGAGAGAAAGAGGGGTAGGGGCCGTGAGTGAAACAAAAGAGAATTGGAGACAGAGTAAAAGGCATTTTGTCACTACAATGCTTTAAAACTTTAAAAACAATTATTATCAAAATAAGAAAAAAAAAATACTTCAGAATATACTTAACTAAATTTTATCGTAGATTTTCAAAATAAATAGGAGGTTTCTGTAAAAGCAAAAAAAATACAAGAGCCGTCAAAATAATTTACTCTAAAATTATGCATATGATGACAAAAGGAACTTAACTAGAAAGAGAGAAGGCAAAAGACCCAAACACAAAATTAAGGCTCCTTGCAGTCTAAAAAAAGCTATATTTTCTTGCAATTTATGGTCTAAGAGTAAGATCTTTAGTGTCTAAATTGAGCACTGCTTCTCTGGGTTGTTTCCATGGTTTTCATTGTAGCAGGCTCTATGAAGCTAAGTTAAAATGGATACCAATTAATCTCATTGAAAAGGAGTCTTGATCGGTATCCACATCTATTTACAGATCTCTAATCGTTGCTTAATGCATATTGGCCACAAAAAAAGTTGGACTATGCTTTTGAAAAGTCAAATGGATTATCTAATGGTTTTCTAGCAAACCTGTGATCATTGATCAACTATGAAAATTTCTAATTTAGCAGTCAACGCAGTAATAATATTAACCCAATAAATCAAAACGTGAATAATAAATATATTAAAGGTACGAAGGTTGAATCCTTGTTGGTGAAAGGTAAACTTTAGTGAAGAAACAAAAATATTGAGAAACTGAGCTCAAGTGATACTTACAAGAGAATGATTAATTATACGCATAGATAAAATCATTGTTTCAGCATTTGCTGTGCCTTCTGCCATTGTTACCAGCTGGGAGAGACAGTCTGAGAAAGTTCTTTCTTTGCATTTTTTTTTTTTTTAAAAAAAAGAACAGAGCCATTAGATTTCAAACAAATGAGGTGGTAACATTTTGACTATAAACTGCCGGAAACCACAGTAATTTAGCCTCGCTCCCATATTTTTGGCTTTCTGTGTTTTTTTTTTTTTTTTTCTTTTGTTGTTCTTGTTCTACATCGTTGTAGCCTTAAGATGATTTTGTATCCCTATTGTTCCTTGCTGATCGTGGTACTGGCACTGCTTATGAATCTTAGGAGCGGTCACCCTGATTGCAGGGAACATAATTGTGGGCCTGATGGCCCGCCTATTCGATTTCCCTTCTATCTCATCGACGGCAAGACTAATTACTCTCGCTATCCTGCGGGATTTGGTGTATCTTGCACAGATAAAAATGAGACAATCCTTGAGCTCTCTGCACTTTCATCTCCACTAAATCTTTCAGTGTTCTTCATAGATTACAAGTCTCAATATATGCTTGTAACCGACACTGAAGGATGCCTTCCCACGCAATTCCTAAAACTCAACCAATCTTCGATTTTTCCTTTCCAATTTGAAGTTGGAACAAGTAAAATGACTTTCTTCAATTGTTCGGAATATCCAACCTCCTGCCCGATTCACGCTGTTTACTCAGATATGTTTGTCGTTCGAGACGGCCTTGAATCCTGCACCAAGATTGTTGACGTCGTTACAGCAAACATTTATCAAAATGATTTGAGATTGGGATGGCAAAAACCAAATTATACCGATGGCAAAAATGAATGTTTCACTTCCCAGAGAGACAACAAACTCAGGTCAACGATACTAATTGCTGCAGGTGAAACATATCCACAATCCTCTTCCTTTTCTAGTTACTTTTAATTTTCCCCAGGATGAGGGAGATGTTGGTCGGGAATTTATATAAGTATTACTGAAGTAGGATCCCTATTGTGCAGGTGGAATAATAGGTTCAATACTTGTGGTCATTGCCTTGTTTCACATATATAACTTTTATAAAATGAAGGGCCAAGATCAGGTAAGAGTGGAAAAGTTTTTGGAGGAGTACAGGTCACAGAAGCCTACAAGATTCTCATATGCTGATATTAAGAAAATTACAAGTGGTTTTAAGGACAAGTTGGGTGAAGGAGCTCATGGAGCTGTCTTCAAAGGTAAGTTGTCTGACAAAATTATTGTTGCTGTGAAGATACTCAGCGATACAGAAGCAGATGGGAAAGAGTTCATCAATGAAGTGGGAACTATGGGCAAAATCCATCATGTCAATGTGGTTCGATTGCTTGGCTTCTGTGCTGATGGATTTCACCGTGCTCTCGTTTATGATTTCTTTCCAAATGGTTCCTTACAAAACTTCATATCTCCACCAGACAATAAACACATATTCTTTGGTTGGGAGAAGCTGCAACAAATTGCTCTTGGTGTAGCCAAAGGGGTTGAGTATCTTCACCAGGGATGTGATTAGCGAATTCTTCACTTTGACATCAATCCACATAATGTCTTACTTGATGAAAACTTTACTCCCAAAATTTCTAATTTTGGTCTAGCCAAATTGTGTTCTAAAAATCGAAGCACTGTGTCAATGACAGTAGCAAGAGGAACCGTAGGCTACATTGCACCAGAAGTTTTCTCCAGAAACTTTGGTAATGTTTCCTATAAATCTGATATTTATAGTTATGGAATGTTGTTGCTAGAAATGGTTGGAGGAAGAAAGAATACAAATCAAGAAAGTTTTAAAGTTTCATATCCAGAATGGATCCATAATCTACTTGAGGGAGGAGAAGACATACGCATCCATATTGAGATTGAGAGAGATATTAAAATTGTAAAGAAACTTGCAATTGTTGGACTTTGGGGTATTTAATGGCACCCAGCAAATCGTCCATCTATGAAAACAGTGTTGCAAATGCTGGAAGGAAAGGAAGACATGTTGAAGGTGCCCCCTAATCCTTTTGGCTCTACTAGAACAAGTGCAATTATTCCAGCAACACATGCTAAGTTGAAGTTGGAGTTGGAAGTTATCCATGAACTAGAGTAATAGACTTCTTTAGGGTAGCACCCAACAAAGGTAAAAGTTAATTAAGCTAAGAAAAGTTGTAAGATCTTTGTTTTCTTCTATGTAAAAATCCCAATGTTGTAATAAGAGGTCAAGATTTTTATTGTAGCCACCACCAATGAAATCCCAAATTTTTACACAAATAAGGTGGTATATATTTGTCCCATGTCCATTGACTTATAAGTAGTGAGTTTTCTTCCTTTTAGTGTTGTGTTCACCACTTCACCATATCTGCTTTGTGAGCGATGTGATTAAAAAATAGAAACTTAAACATTTGCTTGATCATGCGTCAAAGATTTATCACGGCAAATTCTTGCATTTAACATGTTCTATTTTTTCCTACTCCTCTTCGTTATATCCCCTTTGGAAAATGCTTTTGGTGATAGCTTTTACAATTTTTTTTTTCATTGAAATAACTTTTACAATTTTTTTAGCAACGATTTGTCACAAAAAAAAAATAGTTCTGCTTTTACTGAATGTTAAAAATAATAACAGTTAACATTGTATTCATGATTGAAATTTAGGGAAGAAAAATTAAACTTTATATGATGAACAAATTACAAAAATAAAAGAATAAGGGCTAATAGAAAGTAAAAAGTCTATTATCACTTTTAAGTATTTTTTATCTATTAACTTCATCGTGATGAAGAAACTTGATATAAGTTTTTTAATAGAACAATTTAAAGAAGTACATAAGTCGTAATGCAAGGCGTGGCATACCGCAATTTTTATTTAAGTCCAGACCTATCAAAAAAAATCACTAGCTAGATTCAATGATACAATTATCTTTATATGAACTAGTACTATTCCTACGCTAATGTGCAGGCCGCTAGGAGACGGGGCATGGGCCCCATGCAACAGGATGTGGGATAAAATTTATGTGATCATAGAAGCATAAATTATATAAATATATGTGATCTAATATACCAATTATGGATTTCATATTTTGAATCATAAATGCAATATATTAAAAGTATCAATCATGAATCCATAACACATTTGAAAGAGTATTAAACAAATTCAGAATAAGATAATATTATACTCAAAAAAACTATGGTATATGATTTGGACTGGGAATGTTAGCGTCTTTCTTTAAGTTCACATGATTTTGCACTGATCCTAAAATTGCAACATTGTTATACTAATGACTTGAGATATACAAAGTCACTTTGAGTATGAAGAAAGTAACAAGTATACACTAGATGTTATTTAGGATAAGCACCAATCATTATCATATTCTCTTTAATAACATATCTTTATAACCTATGTGCACAATGCACCGTATCTTGTTGTGGGCAACATGTTTTGGACCTCCACGTTCCTAATGCTCCTATGATAAGTAAATGACCAAAGTACCAAACCAAACTTCTTTCAAATTTAGATTATGTTACAAACAATTGTACTAATTTATACCCCCACCTTCTCCATTTTTCTTTGTCATTATATATCACAAGAGTATTCGATATTATACTATTTTTTATATCAAACATAGGAAAGGGAATTCCAAATTCGTCATTGATAGGAAAGAGCTTCCTATATTGATTATCTAGATAAACATACTAAAATTTTTATTGATAAAGAATTGGCCCCCAATGGTTAGTAAATTAATTTGGTTCTCATTCTCAACCTATTCCAAAAACCAACTACCCAAAATTAAATTGTCTCCTTGTTTATCTTTAAAATGGACATGTAATGGTTCATTTTCTATTTATAATAAATGTCTTATCCCAATTATTTGATTACCATTGATAATTTTTTTTAAAAAATGAATAATTAGTGTCATAAGTACTTAATTCATTGTTACAGTAGTCTCAGTTTGTCTATTTGTAGTAAGTAGTGCTCTTGAGTGGTATGCCAATCTCATCTTTGTACCCTTGAAGGCCAAAAAAATATATAATTTTTTTGTAACTTTGATACCTATTGAGTTGATTTATAGCTCTTGCTACCAATGGGCATTCTTCTTCAATAAAATTATCTAAAGCCAAAAAAAGAAAAGATTTCTCATAATATGACTCCATAGCAAATGATTGGAAACTATAATCAAATGCCACTAAAAAAGAAACTTGTGTCTAAAATAAAGATAAAATCAACAACTCATCTTTTTAATAAAATAACTTCATGTACTCATAGGAAATTTTAGAAAAATTTAACGAGGATCCTTAATACTTAAAGATGGCTTGTTAATGTACTTTTAATTTGTAGTACTCACATTTGGTTTCCTATTTTATGGATGACTTAGGTTTAAGTTTCTTGTTGTAAGAGTTGAGTTCAATAGATTCCTATAGTAGTATATTAGTACAAAGATTATGCTTTTACAATGTTTCTGTAATTTCAAACAAATTTTGTTTTTTGAGTTATCAAAATATGAAGTACTCAAATTTTCTTTATACAATGTTCATATAATCTCACAATTTAATAAATGCAAAATATTTTTAAATATGACCATAACCATATGCTTGTAAATTGCAATTAATATGTGAATCAGATCCACTTTGAGTATGGACGAATAATTTATAGAAATGTAAACTATGAATAATATAGAGTGAAGACTATGAATAATTTATGGAAGCACAAACAGAAAATCATTTTATTAGCACATAATTTAGCCTACAACGGTTGCAAAGTAGTTGCAATACTTATTGTTGGAGGGTTTCAAATAGGGTTATGGGCCTAATTAAGTAATTTCACACACTTGATTTATTTAAAATTAAATAAATACGAAATTAATAAAAAATATATAAATTAACTATAATCACATGCCAATTATAATTAATTGATTAGCAATTAATTTAGAGAGTTAATCATTTCAAAACCTTTTTGAACTCATCTTCAATGGTGATTGAATGTATTTATTAGCAAAATTCAAATTTTTAATTTTTTCTCATTGAATATGTAATCAAAATTTTGATATTTTTTTTATAATTTCTAAATTATTAAGTTGATAATAAATTCAATCATAGTACCAATTGTTAGACTGTCATCCAAGAAACTATGTTTAGTGGTTATCCAAATTATAGTCCTATTAGAATTTTTGAAAATTTGTCCACATGGTCTAATCTCACTCTCTTTCCAAGTGTTGTAGGAAATCCTATTGAATCACCCATTGAGGTTGATTTAGTGGCTGTCCAAATTATAATCTCATTAGAACTTTAGGAATCTTGTACCTATGGTCTAACTCCACTCTTTTCCCTAGTACTATAGGTTATTTATTTTTGTCCCCTCAAACCATACATAAACTTAGTTATAATTTTGATTTTCGTTATTTTCCTCTTTTCGTCTCAATTATCAATTACCCCACCCCTACTCATTCCAACCCATTTATATTTAAATACGATAGAAGAATTGTAACTCAATTAGAATACCCTTGTCATACAATTATTATTACTTTGTATAGATTTAAAGTGAAGTTATAACATGAACAACCCCATGTACAATGGTAGGGCATTTATTTTTCATTCAAATATCACAAAAGTATCTTATATGATACCATTTTTTACATCAAATATAGGAAAGAGAATTTTAAATTTCTTCATTGATTGGAAAGAGTTTCCTATATTGATTACCTAGCTAGATAAACATATTAACACTTTTTGGATAAAGCATTGACCCTCAATGGTTCGCAAAATAATTTGGTTCTCATTCTGATCATATCCCAAAAAATGACTACCCAAATTTAAATTGTCCCCCTTGTTCATCTTTAAATGGGATTTGTAATGGTTCCTTTCATGTTTATAATAATTGTCACATCCCAATTATTTAATTACCATTGATAAATTTTAAAAAATGAAAAATAATTGGTGTCATAAGCACTAAAAAATATATAAAAAAAAAACATTTTCATATAAAAAACAAAAAAGTTTACTCAAAAATAAACAAAATCCTTTAAGAAATTTTTTTTTTCATGTTAAATATATAAATCTAGCACAAACCCCCACGCCAATGCCTAAGCCAGCGTCGTGGTAGCATGAAATAGGGTATTTGACAACCTTTAACTTAGAGCTTAAGTTTTTATAACTCCATGTCATTTGTTCTATTAAGAATAGATTACATAATTCCAAGCATAAATTCAATACGTGAAAAGTACCAATCATGAATAGATAGTTCTTATGGAAGACTATAAAACAAAATGAGAATTTGAATCGCCATTGTCAACATCTTCTACTAAGATCTCACCACATGATTGTCTACCTAAATGTATTACTACATTTTCTTTGCTCTTTCAAGTATATTTACACGTAGTATAGATTAGAATTTATATCATATATCTTTGGTTGATTTTATGTAACACCTCTTTGTAAACAACATTTATTGTGCATGTGCTTATGCTTGTACTCACATCTATATCGATTATTGGGCCGCCGCGCCAATGTGTGAGCAGGCGGGGTCGTGCAGCACAGAGTACAAAATCTTATTGGATTACCCATTGGAATTAGTTTAGTAGTTTCTAAATTATGATCTTATTAGAATTTTAGGAAGCATGTAAGCATGGTCTAATCTCACACTTTTTTTCAAGTGTTATAGGACATTTATTTATTATTTTTTACCTCAACCTAGTTATAAAATTGATTTTATTTTCTCTTTCCTGTTCTGTCTAAATTTTCAATTACCTAAATCTTGCTCTTTCCAACCCATTCTTCTTTTTCATTCTCTCTATTTAATTATTTGTTTTTTGTTTCCTCTCCCCATTTTTTTGGCCAGTTATTTTCCATTCAAACACACAAGAGTGTCCTATATTATACCATTTGTTATATCAAACATGGGAAAGAGAATTCTAAATTTCTTCATCTTTCTTCTTGGTAATTTTTTTTTTCTATTCTATCAAGCATATAATAAACTCAACAACTTTTAACACAAATAGTTAAGCAATTTGTTCTCTTTCTTTTCTATTTGACATACTATTAACTCCAATATTCAAAAAGTTAGATGTTGTTTCTATTACTCATTTTTAGAAGGTCTTCTATGGAATTTTTCCCGTGAAATAATACTTTACAATTTACTTATTTTTTCCATTACCAATCAAGGTATAGAAAATGGTCATGTAAGTTTAAATTTGAATTCATATTATGATTTTTGGTGATAAATAAATGCAATCAACATTGATGTTTAATTCAATGACCCCCATGCTAATGCAACGTCTACTTGTTAAAATGTTTAATAAGATAATTTAGTTCCCATCTCGAAAATCAACTATCTAAAATCTATTTGTCCCCCTTGTTTATCTTCAAATGTGATGTGTAATGGTTCCTTTCCCATGCCCATCTAAAAATTTCTCCATCTTTCTTCTTGCTAATATTTTTCTTTTAGTATTCTACCACGCATATAATAAACTCAATGATTTTTAATAGAAATATTTAAGGAATCTATTATATTTATTTTCTATTAAACATATTATTAACACCAATGAAAAAAAAAAAAAAAAAAAAAGTTAGACAGGATATCTATTACTCATTTTTAGAAAGACTTCTATGAAATTTCATCTGTAAAATAATCTTTTAGAGTTTTCTTGTTTTTTCTATTACAAAGACTACTAGAATTTTATTTTTTTGCCACAAAAATTTGCAACGGACAAATTTTTCATTGCTAAATTTTGCCCTTAGCAAGGGAATAGTAAGGGAAACTAAAATTCCTCTCTTTTTCAATACGATTAAATAATTAGTAACTAATTAAAGACAAAATAGTCATACCTATAATTTAGAGACATAATTCTATTGCTAATCTATTGCAAAAAATTTACTTTTTGTTTTGGCGCAATTTTCATTTTTGTTAAAATATTTAGCACCACTTTTTTTTTTTACTTTGATAAAAATATTTTTAGATTTTGTAAGAGAATTTTACTTGTTGAGAGATTATTAGAGGTTAGCAAGAGATTAATACTTGCAAAACTTTACTAAAAGGAACACAAACTCTACATGTTCTACACGTCCTCCCACACTTTTTGGGTTTGTCAGTATTTCATTTGTACTCAAACTCTAATCCCACAACTTCCGTGACCATAACAAAAAAATCCCAGGACCTCACTCTTACTCTAGTCCAACGTTGTCCTCTTAATCCTTTTCTGCAATCCCTCACACCAAACCAAACCATTGAACTCTTCTCCCAATCCCTGACGCACCAAGCCATAGCAGAAAGATGATCAATTGCTAAAACAACATCAAAGAAGGTAAAGAGTAGCTTGAATTCTATATATTATTCCTCTACGTCTGGGGGCCTGCCCTTTATGCTTCTTTGCTTTTGGGGTTTGATTTTGAGTGCTTTCTATGATCGCAGTTCTTGCAGTGGTGGTGCCTGCTATTTTAGTGACATGGATCACCATTGTGGTGCTATTAGTTTTCTTTGGTAAGCCTATGAGGACTTTGGTTGTTGAAGAGAGCAAGATTACAAGGAAAATAATCATTTTGATTCGCATTTCATTGTATTAATTACACTTGTCTAGCCTAACCCATTTGTTTTATCGCACTTTATATGAATGGAAGAAGAAAATGAAAAGCAACGTTAGAGGATAGGTAGGTAAAAAGTCAAGAAACTTCAAGGCAAGTTGATGCAATTTACTTTTTATCTTCTATACATGAATGGAAGCCAAAGGCTCAAATTCAAAATTAATATATGAATCAAGATAAGATTTGCGATTTGGAACTAACATGGTTTTATTTTTTCATTAGAACCCCCACTCCCAAAACAAAACCTTACTATAGGGGATTGACTTGGATTTCTACATTTAACTACTTACATAAAATTAACTCCATAAATCACTATATATATCTTACGCTATTGAAAAAGTCCATCCATAAATCATGATAAGAAATGTTAGAAAAATTTAAGTAAAATAATATATATAAGTGGACTTGATAATCTATATTTATTTGCAGAAGTTTCGCTTACAACAATATAATTAGACATTACATCATTAGAAATTGACTGTTATTATAATTATCCTCTGAAAGATACTTCTATGTTAATAAAACAATATATATAAGTGGATCTGATAATCTATATTTATTTGCAGAAGTTTCGCTTGCAACAATATAATTAGACATTACATCATTATAAATTGACTGTTATTATAATTATCCTCTGAAAGATACTTCTATGTTATGAACATTTTGTCAAACAAGTGATTACTCAATATATGGGAAAATAATTTAAATAAAAACATAGTTTAATCTAATGCTTTTCGTAACAATAATTTCTTCTTATTTTTTTATGATAGAAGTTTCATGGAAATAACTCGTAACCACTAGAGCAAATTCATGAAAAATACCATCCATTTAGACACCATACAAGAAATGAATGGAAAATAAAATAAAGAAGAAAAAAAACAACATGAGGTACCACTTGTTCAATTGGCATTGAATCTCTATCGAGCCCCACTTCGAATAATAAGGAAACTTAAAATTTCTCCATACATCATGATAAGAAATATTAGACAAATTTCAGTCAAAAAATACATAAGAAGACTTGACAATCTATATTTATTTTCAAAAGCTTCGCTTATAGTAATACAATTAGACATTACATCAACCTAAATTGACTATTATTATAATTGTCCTCTAAAATATGCTTCTATGTTATGAATATTTTGTCAGACAAGCCACTCAATATACGAGAAAATAATCTAAAAAAAAAAGATAATTTAATACAATTCTTTTTGTAACAACAAACTTTTTTTATATGATAGAAGTTTCATGGAAATAACTCGCAACCACTAGAGCAAAATCATGAAAAATACCACATTCAATTAGACACCCTGCAAGAAATGAGTGGAAAACAAAATAAATAAGAAAAAAAAAAAAACATAAGGTGCCACTTGTTACATTGGCATTGAATCTCTATCGAACCCCACTTCGAATAATATGGAAAAAAATTCCTCCATACATCATGATAAGAAATGTTAGACAAATTTCAGTTAAAAAATACATAAGTAGACTTGAGAATCTATATTTATTTTCAAAAGCTTCGCTTATTGTAATATAATCAACCTAAATTGACCATTATTATGATTATCCTACGAAATATTTTTCTATGTTATGAACATTTTGTCCAACAAGTCACTCCATATCCGAGAAAATAATTTAAATTAAAAGATAATTTAATATAATTCTTTTTGTAACAACAAACCTTTTTTTTTTTTATGATAGAAGTTTCATGGAAATAACTAGCAACCACTAGAGCAAAATCATGAAAAATACCACATCCATTTAGATACCATACAAGTGGAGCGTGGAAAACAATACAAGGAAGAAAAACAGATGAGGTACCACTTGCTACATTGGCATTGAATTTCTATCAAGCCCCACTCCAAATAATAATGAAACTTAAAATTCCTCTATGCATCACGATAAGAAATGATAGACAAATTTCCTAAAATATTACATATGTAGACTTGACAATCTATATTTATTTTCACAAGTTTCCCTCATAGTAATATAATTAGACATTACATCGACCTAAATTGACCATTATTATAATTAGACATTACATCACTTAAAATTCCTCCATATATAAAGTCCATCCATACATCATGATAAGAAAATGTTGGACAAATTTTCGTAAAATAATATAAAGGTAAACTTGACAATCTGTATTTATTTTCACAAGTTTACCTTATAATAATATAATTAGACTATACATCAACATATATAAATTGACCATATTATAATTGTCCTCTAAAATATGCTTCTATGTTATGAAGATTTTGTCAAACAAGTCACTCAATATACGAGAAAAGAATTTAAATGGAAAGATAGTTTAATCTAATGCTTTTTGTAACAACACTTTTTTTTTTTAATGATAGAAGTTTCATGGAAATATGGCAACCATTAGAGCAAAATCATGAAAAATACCACATCCAATTAGACACACTACAAATAATGCGTGCAAAACAAAACAAGGAAGAAAAGAAAATAGATGAGGTATACCCCTTGTTACATTGGTATTGAATCACAATCAAACCCGTAATAAGGAAACATATATAAAATTCCTCTATAAATCACGATAAAAAATATTAGAAAATTTTTAGTAAAATAATACATAAGTGGACTTGACAATCTATATTAATTTTCACAAGTTTTGCTTATAATAATATAATTAGATATTACATTATCATAAATTGACCATTATTATAATTGTCCTTTGAAAGATGCTTCTATGTTATTCATCATCATAAAATGACCGTTATTATAATTGCCCTTTGAAAGATGCTTCTATGTTATACATCATCATAAATTGACCATTATTATAATTGCCGTCTGCAAGATGCTTCTATGTTATGAAGATTTCTTCAAACAAGTCACTCAATAGGAAAACAATATAAATGAAAAAGATAATTTAATATAATGCTTTTCGCAACAACAATTTTCTTTTTTCTTTTTTAATCATAGAAGTTTCATGGAAATAACTGGCAACCAGTAAAGAAAAATAGTGAAAAATAACACATCCAATTAGACACCTTACAAGTAATGCATGCAAGTTCAAAGAATCCTTAGAAAAATGGGCCAAGCCCAATGGGCTGGCCCATTTTAACCCGAATTGGGAATTTTAATCCCTAACTGAAAATACAAGACAGAAGGATTCAGAAACTACCCTCTTCGGCTTTTCACTCTTGGACCTCTCCCTCTCTTGCAGTCGCACTCAATCTGTCACCATAACTGGCGTCACAGCAGCACTAGCCACCTCTTTCGGTGATACACCTCCCTTGCACTCAGCCTGCAGCCCGAACTGGGCCGGGCCAGACTGGCCCTTTTACCAGCTCTACCTTTTAGAGACAAATTTTTTTCTTCTCTCTCTAGGTAGAGGGGAAATAAGCCTAAACTGCATAAGGGGGTCATGCTAAGGTTAGTACCTGCAACCCCAACATCTCCAAGACTTAAGGCTCTACCAAAGAATCATTGGGCTAAGCGCACGTTCTTTCTGTAGAGACAATTACTTGGTAGACTTATTTACTTTTAAATTAGACAAACATGGTAAGTCAAACTTAACACAATCAATATGGATCTATAGTATGTGTGTCATCCCTGTGGCAGTAATCACTTAATGTCTTGTTATACAATTGTCTATATCTTGTGTTCAATCCTCCCTTTGACAAAAATGAAGGTTCTCAAAGCCTTCTCACACACAAAACTATAATTATTGGTGCTTCAACAATAAGACCTCTAGAGTATTAGAGATATCTCATCAAAGTTTGTTAAGTTTAACTCTATCTAAAAGTTAGTGACATGCCAATGTTCTTGGGTTACAAAAAAAACATAATATATATGATTTTATTGATTATGAGATTTTGTGTGTGGTCCTACCAAGAAAACTAACTATTTGTGTCTGGATAATATAGTATACTATTAATTTTTTGTATAGATCCTACCAATAAACCTTAGAATTTTCCCAAATATCTTGGGTTTCAGGCCAATCTCACATGCCATTGCTTCACCAAATCTCAGAAGCAGCATAATGGGCTTGTACCTAGCTAATACTAAGACCATGGCTAGTTGCAAACATGGTAGCAACCCAATATGATGGTAGCCCATATTTAACTTTGGGTCATTTTTAAGAATATCAAAATCAAATTGGACTAAACCGAAAACAGACAAGATGACTGGCCGCTTCCGTATCCAGTCACAATAATATCCCATTAAGTTATATTTAATTCCACTCTGAACTAGTGGTTATAAATGTGCCACATGGATTATGCTATGGTAGCACAACTTCCACGATAGAATCATGTCACAAAAGAAAAAGAAAAAATACAACAAAATAAAAACCCTCTACAGCTTTTGCATATGAATTTATTAGAAAAATAAAATAATTACTTTTGAGAGGATAAGTAATTATTTTTGAAATTTGTTTTATGAAAATTAATTTTACAAACTTGTCACAATTTGTGGCAAAATATGAGCTCAAATAATACTACTAATATATCAATAAGTAGTATATTGTTTAACTAGAATATTTTCATGTATAATAATGTTTGAAGTTTTTATATATTATTATTAAATAGTTTATCATGTGGTGAGATAAGCATATAAGCACACACAGTACAACTAATACATAACCGTAAATAGCTCAATTAATCTTTCACATTGCGAGGCCCAATTGAATAATGTTCCTCTAAAAAAAGTTTTAATTATAATCGAGAGCAATAAAAATATGAAGTGTCCATAAAATTGGAAACCATAGTTGCTAGAAATGATGGTAAAAAATTGCGGTGGTTATAGCATAATTCATACGTTATTCACTACAACTAAGTTGCTAAGAAACATAGACTTTAATTGGTCCACCCCAAATTTAGGGGCTAAAATTGATTTACATTTCAAATAATTTATAGGCTTAATTAAAATTTTAGTCCTTTTATTTTGATAATTTAAATTTTTTGGTTCCCTTCTTTAAAAATAAACTATTTAATATCTCAATATTCATAAAATATATAATTTTGGTCTTTTTATCTTTAAGCCAAAACTCTTAGGTTTATTTTAAGATATAAAGTTCTCTGATTCATAATCTCACTATTCATATTGAAGAGTTACGTCTTGTGAACCTCCCAACTAAATTTTAGCTCGATCTAATGGTAGGACTCAGCTCAAAATACCAAAACTATAAGTTTTTATCTAACCAAATATTTAAATTCATTTACCGTTAGATCAAGTTAAAATTTTTTGGGGAGGTTCACAAGACGTAGCTCTTCAATCTGAACGATGAGATTATGAATCAAAGAATTTTAAACCTTGAAATAAACCTAAGAATTTTGGTTTAAAGACAAAATAACTAAAATTATACATTTTATGAATATAGAGAGACTAAATAGTTTAGTTTTAAAGAAGAGAGATCAAAAAGTTTAAATTGTTAAAATAAGAGGATTAAAATTACAATTAAGCCTAATTTATATCATTGGCTTCAGTCCTTTTCCTTCTCTTTTGGAGGAATGTCTGAAGCGATCTCTTCATAGAAAGGCCCCCTGGGGACTGCAATGAAATCAGAGATGATGTTGCAGTTGTCACTGTGATACCAATCCTTTCTTCCATTTCTCTACTTGCCAACCATATTATCACTCTAGCCTATATGCACAGTTATGAAAACATCATTAGAATAAGGTTATCCCCATTTAATTTCAAATTTCCATTTTTGTTGGGAACCATGAATTTGTTAGCATACATAATGCTAATCAAACTAGGTAAAAGAGCAAACCAAGTCCCTTTTACTTTATTGAGTTTGTGCTGATCTATTTTTTGGACAAGAGTCAAATGCCAAAGGAATATACTGAACTGTTAATTATAAATTTAATTTAAGGCAACAAATTTGTAACATAGATGAATTTTTGTGGAGAGAAAACGTTCATAAAAATTTTGTGGGACTACATGGCATGGGAACTCTGCTCTTAGGCACAACACGGCTAAGAGTATTACTTGAAGATAGAAAATTGTGGTAGGGACAGCTAAAATAAAGCTTTACTTATATATACTATGTGAGAGTACGTAAGAAATTTTTGTCTTGGCACTTGTTCCTCGGTTATACGCCAATATTCAATTAAAAAAGAAAGCTATGAATTAAGGGAATCTTTTTTCATTGATCATATGAATAGTGTTTTTTTTTAGCACTCGCAGTATTTCAGCAATGGTGGACCAAACTTAAAATGTAACTTTGGCAAATGCTATTCTATGTAAGTAAAAGCATGGACATTTCCCTCTTTTCTTTTCTCTTTTCCTTTTTTTCTTTCCCAAAAGAGGGTCTAGGAAAAAGAAAACACTTCAATAATATCCCTATATCATAATTTGTCTAAGATAGAACGTAGCCTTATGCATTACCTGAAATTCAGTCATGTCAAACATGCAGTGGCCTTCATTCTGAAGAATGTCTACTTGTTGGTTTAGGTTCAACGGCTCATCCCTACAACATTCTTGCAGAAAATGAAAAAGAAAGTAAATATAGGAAGTATGGCCAAAAAATATGGAAGAATCCCGTTTGTTTCTCGAGAAAATTATGGGAACCATAAGAGAGAAATACTAAATTAATCAAATTAGAAAAAAGATGCTGATACCACCAATGCTTACATTGAATCGTAGGGTGATGATGAAGAAAGGCGAAGCTCCAAACTGCAGTTTCGCTTCATAATGCCACTTTACAATGGCAGCCTTCGAATTTGAACTATGTGAGAAAAT
>QAOA01007331.1:2330-28868 GCA_003255065.1 Cercis canadensis | reverse complement strand
AATTTTTTGGCAAGTTGTTTCTTTGATTGGAATTTTTTTGGTAGGGCATGCTGTTGGTAAGAATTTTGGGCAGATCATATTAGCCAAAGTCAAAACAAATAATTCTGTCCAAATTAACATTTGACACTAGCTTTTGGTCAATTGTTGTGTAACACAAGTGGTATCTATATCATAGGTACAATTAATAACTTAAATAATTTGTGGCCTCTCATTCATTGGACCGACATATATGTTAAGTAAAACAAATGGCACAAATTATTTAAATTTTATTGATAGCACTTGAGATATAATTCTTGAAAGTATTCTTAATTTGTGTATTTTCTTTCCAAGAAAATATTAAAAGCTCTTAAAGTTGTACATTGTTACAATTTCGGTTGGCAACATTTGTCCAAACGAATCACTGGAACTATACACTGAACAAATGAACATTATGTACAACCCTCAAGTAATGTAGTATTAATTTAGTTCAGAACCCATACCCAATTCCTCAGAGTGAGTGAAAGACACCCCCATTGATTTGTACAATTTAAGCTCATCCAATTAGACCGAGTTTGGTCTCTACCGAACCTTAACTATTCATTGTATCAAAAAATTCTAGCAGTTCTTTTCCCTCTATAAGTACAAGTGTCTTCTCCCCTGTGTTGTGGGTCCTCTTCAAGTGGCCCACGTGACCTAAAATAATAATTAAAAAAAGAAAAAAAAAAGAAAAAAAGGGAATATAAAAAAAACTAAATATATTAATAAAAATGACTAAAATAACAAAAATGACCCAAACCAAAAATAATAAAAAGGACACAACACAAAAAAAAAATAATAAACCTAATTGATATGAAGCCCAAAAAATCTAAGGCCCAATTAGAAAATTAAAAAAAATATCTAAAACAGCATAAACCTAACTAATGGGTAGTCTAACGACAAAAAGATAAAATGAAACAAATAATTCAGTTGACAATAAAGCCAACAAAACCTCAAATGAGTAAGGCCCAAACACCAACTCCATAATTGAAATAACCAGCTCACCATTATTAAAACAAATAAAAGAAGACAGCCCAAGCAAACTTAATTTAAAAAAAGAGTGTGAGTTAATAAGCCAAAAGTTGGAATGCACAAACAAAGAATAGGAAAACAGTAACAAAGAGAGGTGATATGCGATGGGGAAGAAAGACAAGAGACAACAGGGAAGAGAGTGGCTAAGGTAAGAAATTCCTCTCTTTCTCCCTCAAATTTCTCTGTCTCTCTCTCTCTCAAATTCTGCTTCTCTCTCTAGGTCTGTTCTTATCTCTAAAAGGGGATTTCTCTCTCTAATTTGGGTCTCCCTCTCTAGAAAGAGAAGAAATTGGAGACGAGGGTGGAAACCGCTGCAACTAGCGGTGCTAGCCTGCTATTTTGGCTCTATATATCTTCCCATGGAAACCGCTGCAACTAGCGGTGCTACCCTTCTATTTTGGCTCTATCCTCCCAATTTCATGCATGAAAAATTTTCTAGGTTTTATTGTATAAAAATGGTGGATTTTGGGGTGGGCTTGGTGGAATTGATTTTTGGGTGGCTGAAACATTAGTTCTCCCCCTCTGCGGTGGTGGTTCTGTTTTATTAAGAAATTTTCTCTTTTTCTTTGTTTTTTGGGCTCTGTTTATCTAAACTCTAAAATGGATGGGGAATGGGAGTGGAGCCACTGCCACTAGTAGTGCCACCCCTCCTTTGCTTGGAAACAAATGGAGAGAGAAAAAGAAATGGCAAGTGATTTTTATGATATATAAAAAAACTGGGTTCAATGTGCGTTCTGTCTAGTGCAACAAAATGAAAATTGAGCACACAAAAAATGAGCAATGGGGTAGTGTTGATACCTAAACTGATGGAATTCCCCTTCAAATTTCCGGGAATCCTTCTTTGTGATTCTCTCAACTTCAGAATTTCTCCTATGTATGTATATTTTTCTCTCTGTATCTTATTGTGTATTTTCAGGATTTCATTCCTTCTCCCCTCAACTTCTGTTCTCTCTGTATCTCACTGTGTCTTCCCTCTCTATATCACCGTGTGTCTGGTTGTTTCTGTATCACTTTTATAGCTGGAGCTCAAGTCAGCTTATGCAATTTGTGCAAGTTGTCTAGGTTCAATGTGCGCTCTATCTAGTGCAACAAAATGAAAATTGAGCACAAAAAAAAAAGAGCAATGGGGTAGTGTTGATACCTAAACTGATGGAACTTCTTATGTGATTACCCTTCAAATTTCCGGGAATCCTTCTTTGTGATTCTCTCGACTTCAGAATTTCTCCTATGTATGTATATTTTTCTCTCTGTATCTTATTGTGTATCTTCAGGATTTCGTTCCTTCTCCCCTCAACTTCTGTTCTCTCTGTATCTCACTGTGTCTTACCTCTCTATATCACCATGTGTCTGGTTGTTTCTATATCATTTTTATAGCTGGAGCTCAAGTCAGTTTATGCAATTTGTGCAAGTTGCACTGGCACTGGCATTGGCACTGGCTGGGTGGGTGGCGCCAAACTAATGAATAGCAGCACAGCTACATTTCCCCAAAAGCTGGAAAGATTACTTGTTTGAGGCAAGGTAGTTATTTTCTGTTGGAGCTGAGGTGACACCCCATAAAAGCAATCACCCTTACAGGGTTATGGTCAGTAATAGCAATGATTCAATAGTTTACTCTTCATACTTGATGGTAGAGGTCTTGTTATGACAAAGCCTAACATGATCTATTCTGGCTGTAAATTAGTCTAACGACAATCACTGGTAGTTCTGTCAAATTGAATGGAAATTTCCTTCCGAAACTTTTTTTTTCCTTTTTCATTAAATATCTAACAATATTTAAAAGCTTAAATGTATAATTGAGTATGTTAAATACATTGCATTACTAGTTGTTCGGTCAATATTGCTAATTATGCTTGCTTCATTCATGTCGTTTGTTGCCTTTGTTATCCTTAATTTGTATTAATTCTATTCTATTTTGACAGGAACATCTGTCTTTCCCTCTTATTTGCCCAGATTGGACGGCAGAAGAAGAATTTCTGCTTCTAGAGGTACCTTCTTAAGACTTATTGCCTAGGATTGATGGTGACTATTGGTTCATGATGCATAGGGATTGATGTTCAGATGAAAACAAAGTTGTTTGCAAATAATCTCTCCAAAATTAATTTCTTGGTGTTTAGGGCATTGAAAGGTATGGCTTGAAGAATTGGACAGAAGTTGCGCAACATGTTGTTTCAAAGAGTAAAGCAGCATGCATGGAACACTATAAGAGTGTGTACTTGAATTCCCCATCCTTTTTGCTTTCGAAAATAGTTAATTCTCTTTCACATGTACTCGCTTTTAAAACTAGTTCATACTCATGCACAAAAACTCATTTTTATCATATTTTCCTTCTCGTTTCTTATACCAGACCTTGAATATGGGCTCTCTAGTGGCACACATATTGCAACAACAGTTAACAACGAAGCATCCAATGAAGTAGTTCAAATAGAAGGTTTTTGCATTTACATTCTTACATAGTTTGGCGAAAATTGTTGTCAAAAATTCCTTTTGGTTGGATTTAAGCTTGAATCCCTATTCACATTAGTAACTCTTACTCTTGTTCATATAAGAAAAATGTAATGGAATAAATTGCTAGTTTTATGGCAGTCATCTCTGTCTGTTTTGAATGATCTGCCAGCTAGAGAAAAAAAATAATTAGATTTGGGGAAATGAAGTGATGTTTCATGTACAAGTATGCATAAGATCATGATTTTAAATACATTGGGCCTAGGAAATGGGGAATTCTATAATAATTTTCATGGCTGCCATTCTTGTAGATAGTTTATGAATCCCAAATTTGTATTCTATGAAAGCTCTGAATATTCATTAATAATTTGTTTTTCAGTGGCTACATGCAAGAAACTGATAGTTCTTGAACATTTTTGCTCATTTTTTGTTAACTATTTTCTGTTCATCTGCTTTGGAAGAAATTCTTAAAGCAGCATTTATCTACCATTAAACTTTCTAGTCAATGTTAATGTTACATAAGAATGCACACTAGGAAATATCTACACTTGACTAGATCTATTTACCTAGATCGAGTATTTTTCTCATTTTAAAATTACTCAAACTTTCTAATCAATGTTATTGTTCATGTTACATAAGATACATGTTGATAAAATGTTTGGGAGATGCATTTGAAGGGAGAGGAGATGACACAAGAGATAAGCCCACCTCGTAATTTTCTTTTCCTTTGTTTGGATAAGTAAGGGAAAGGAGAGGAAGAGACGGCATGTCTTCCAAAGTGCATTCAGTAAATTAAGCCTTCTATGGCAACTTTACATAGCTTATTCCGTATACAGTATAACTTTCCTTTTACATTTGTTGCTTTAGCTTGACCAGAAATTTCATGTTTGAAATTTAAGTTAGAAATAATAAAATTTCAGTATTTGAGCAAATTGATTTGAATATTATCATAGAAATTACCTTATTGAAATATGTTGTACAATCACAAATTTCTTTCCACCATACCATCTATATATATATAGAAGTATCTTTGTTTTCATCATCTTCTCCTTCTATAGAAGTAACTATTGTCCAAACAGTTAAGTTTGTTAAAACGTTAACAGAGTTATCTTACCTGGCCCTTCTGTGACATTTCATACTACTGATGCGGCATAAGTTACTAGCAGTTTTTAATGAAAAAAAAAAATTAATGTTTTAGCAGTTTTTAATGAAAAAAAAAATTAATGTTTGATGGAAAATTCTAACAGGAAAAAGAAAAGCAATGTTTGATGGAAAATACTAATAATCCCATAGATTATCGATCTCCATGCAATGCGTGAAATTAGTATCCTCATTCTCATTGCTTTCCTTTTAATTGCCCTTTATCTGGAATAAATTGGTCTCAGAAATAATTAATTTTCTTGCTTTTCTTTGTCCCTTCCACCCTCTCAAACAAATCATTATTGCGAAATAATTATAATGGCAACAGCTAAAAAATCAGATGCCCACCACTTATTCAAAATTAAACCAAGCAAAATTGACATGGTCTATGATATGCTTGTGAAAAAGGGTCCCATAGATTATCGATCTCCATGCAATGCGTGAAATTTGTATCCTCGGTCTCATTGCTTTCCTTTTAATTGCCCTTTATCTGGAATAAATTGATATCAGAAATAATTAATTTTCCTGCTTTGTCCCTTCCACTCTCTCAAACAAATCATTATTGTGAAATAATTATAATGGCTACAGCTAAAAAATCAGATGCCCACCACTTATTCAAAATTGAACCAAGCAAAATTGATATGGTCTATGATATGCTTGTGAAAAAGGGAATTGCTCCAGCCTGAGATACCATGTGTTGTTTCTTATGTGAAACCTCATATTGTTTTCTTTTGTAGCATCTCGAGGAAAGAAATTAAGGAATGATGTTGTATTATTAATATGAATCTTTGTTAATGTATCAACATTTATAGGCATTTTAAAATGTTGTATCAAGTTTTCTGATGGGCAGAGTTCAATAAAATCTTTGTTAATGTTCTTTTTCAGCTTGGTATTAACGCTTTGATTTTTAATTTTCTCAATTCATGAATTCAAAATTTAAAAACAGTAAGTTATTTTTTCATGAATTTGTTTGGAGAGGCAATCCTTCTTTAGGTGGTCTCATTTCATAGATTAGTTTGACGACTTATGAAATATAAATATTAGCAGAATAATCTATGTTAGTACAAAATCATATATATGCCAATAGAATGAGGTTCCTTTTAAGGGAATTCATGAATCCCACAAGTAATTTTAAGAAGTGCAGTTGGGTTCCAAGCGTGTTGCTTTTAATATACAACAGCTTAGTAGCCATATCATTTATCATTCAAGTCCTACACAAATTGAAGTACATGACTCTCTATCCAACATATTTTTGTACCCAAGGTTTATACACAATAGACATTAGCACATAAGCATATAATACACTAACCAATATTCAGAATACACAGACATAATCATTACATACATATATATAAGCTTGAAATGTGTCATTTGAACTTCTACCAGTTGAACATTATCAGAAGGTTAAAGCACGTTGGAAACCTTAAAAGTAGCACTGAAGCCACATTAATGTCAGGCCTCTAAACGGTAATATAATACTATCTTTGATAGCCATGAAATGATTTGAAGGTCTTTGAATTCTATTGTGACCACAATACGGCACTTTAAGAAGGCCTCTTTATTCCTATTTATCCCAAAACTACAAATCAACATGTCAATTCATTAGGTTAGAGAAATTCAACCCATTCAGTTTGGTGAACTTGGACTTAATCACAGTCCACTTGATTTGCCTCTTTGTGTGAATAGTTTAACCACCAGGAATACAAAGCTTAATAACATGGAGAACGAAACTTGTACAGTTTAATACTTTTATGGGTACGTTATATTAATCTCCAATTTGTTTTATAATCAAACCTTGATTCGCTTTAGGCTATTCTATTATCCAAGTGGGTACTTGTTGATGGATGCCATGAAGGCTATATTCCGGATATAATGTGATTTAAGGCTTTAAGACTGTTACTTTTATATAAATGATAGTAACAATTAAAGAGAAGGGACCAAATATATAATGTGATTTAAGGCTTTAAGACTATTACTTTTATATAAATGTAACAATTAAAGAGAAGGGACCAAATAGTTTGTGGTCAAGTGATACTAAGATCGTCCTTAAAGCTTATGAATTTGTGTTTAAATTCAGAGTCATAATTAAAAATATCAAAAAATTAAAAATAAAAAGTAATTAAAGAGAAGGGATTGACCATTATAATTTTTTTTTTTTTTTTGCTTTTCTTTCAGTTCTATCACATGTATGTATCTTTGAATTGGTATCACATTTTGTTTTCATTTTTTAACATGTCTACCTACGTTAAAGACACTTTAAAACTTTGTTTACCATAGGTGTGTGCAGTGTTTGAGATAAATAATTTCAAAATAAATGTAGTCATGAGATAATATATGACTGAATGTATTCTATGTAAATTTAATTTTTAAATTCTTTCCTTTCTTTTTGTTTTCCCAAACGAAACTAAGAATTTTTTTAGTATTGGTCTAATGCAGCTAGGCACATTCAAGTGCTTTTTGTTTGTGAAATTCTTCATTTTGAGTTAATAAGTTGGCACAAACAATATCCTGCTAGAATCATTGACTTGTCAACCAGTTTGAGGTGTCTCTTAGATAAAAAGTAAGGTTCTCAATCACACAAAGTTATAGTTGTTGATGCTTCAATAGTTAGACCCTTAAAAACAAGTATGACTCATTCCAATTTTGGTAAGTCTGATTTCATCCAAAAAGTAATGTCAAATTCCTAAGTTACCAAAAAAGAAAAAAAAAAACGAAAGAATCATAGGATTCCCTTGTCCACCACCATGATTTGTACAATTCCCCTCATGATTTTATGAAGATCAAGTAATAATATGTTGTAGTTACCCCTAGTGGACCCAACACCCATGCAATTAAGAGACAGAAATATTTAGATAGAAGCCCAGATTTTGCTCTCAATTATAAGTAAAGGAAATCGTTTTATTTAAAATATAGGACGAAAAACATAATTGGTGAATGTTCAATTTGGAAAATATCCAATTTACACTCTTTCACTCTACTTAATATGCGGTTCAGTCCCATTCCTTCTCTCTAATGTCCATCTATTTTTGGATGGAAACAACACGTGAATGTCACGTGATAGTGCTTAATAAGTCATTAACAATTAACTAATTGGCGATTAAAGGGATAAAGAAAAAATAAAAAAAGAAATTGCAGGTCTGGAGCTTCGAAGCTCCATACATGGCAAATGCATGAAGAACACAGCTTCTTGCTCCCATTTTCTTCATTTTCCCTTCCCGCAAGCGCTCAGTGCACCGGCGCCGAGATGATGTTGCTCCCATTTTCTTCATTTTCTTCATTTTCCCTTCTCACTAGGATGTACTGATAATGGTCAGGTATTATTCACTTCTATCTACTTGCAAGTCTTGTGGGTATTGATTGTGTTCATATGCAGCATTGATAGTTAGGATCACATAAAAGTTAATTCAACTCTAGGGTAAAAGTTTGTTATAGTGCATTCCACTGGTTTACATATTCTCTTTTTGCAGATTGGCATTATTGATCCCGATTGCCGGCTGATTGGACTCCACTTGTATGATGGATTGTTCAAAGTATGTAACTTTCACTTGTTCACTATTCTGTATAAGTATTAGAATGTCCAATAAATTTCTACCTTCACTAGCATATATATTCGTTAGAATTATTAATTGTTGGTTGCTCTACCAGGTTATTCCTTTTGACAATAGAGGACAGCTAAAGGAAGATTTAATATTTGGTAATACTTTTATTTTACTGGTATTCTATATTTGGATTCTAGTCACCATTTTCCTAAAACTGAGTGACAGAAGACTGCAAGGGGGCTAGGCTGAAATCAAGGTTTTCTTGGGCAATCTAAGGATAGAACGATGGAAGGTTGACGATTAATTGTTGCAGGCTATAACCACCTCCTTGATTACCAAAGTTCTAACTGTATAAGTATGTACCTATGTCATGTTGGATTTAAGTGTGGCCTTTAATTGGTTTGTAGGATATACTACTTCTCATGCATCAAGCACTTGGGTAAAGAATGAAGTTAGATATGATTTTCTGTGAACCAGCATAAACAATAATGAAAAAACTGAGTGACAGAAGACTGCAAGGGGGCTAGGCTAAAATCAGGGTTTTCTTGGGCAATCTAAGGATAGAAAGATGGAAGGTTGGCGATTAATTGTTGCAGGCAAACAAAGGAGATTTGCAGGTCAATTAGGTGGGTGGGTGTGACTGTGAACAGTAACTGCGAGATTGATAATGCCAATACAGAGAATAATATCACATTCTAGACCTATCTCTTTGGATGATCACTAAATATCACATGGTGACTGGTTAGCAATGGCATTAAGCAATTTTTAGATGTTATACTATTTAAGATAACAGGTATAAAGTTTGGGTCTGAATTTTTTAAGATTATTCAAGATGCTAGAGTTGAATGTAAAGCAGTTCAATTAAACAGGGAGGATGGAGGAATTTAAAATTAACCTATTGCAAGCAAAGTGGGTCATTAATTTTGCACTGAGACCGACCTACCATTAATATTGTAAGCTTATGTTGGTGGCTTTTACCAGCAAGTTCTACATGTGAAAAGTCCCAAAAGTGCCAGCATGAAATTTACATTAGATGGATTTTATTAGAATTGTTTAAACTTCATCTTTGATTTAGTCAGCTTCAATCACTGTTGAAGAGGGTTGTGACCTGTGTTATGTTTGTACATTACGTTTTTGTGCTTCTTAGATGGTTGGGCATGTTCATATTCTTCTTTATAAGAATGTGTACTTGAACTCCTTATCCTTTCCGCTTCTGGTATGATAAATATCAAAGTAGCTTCAATTAGTGCTCCTTTTTGTATTTATTCTCGCAAATGAAAGACTCTTACCTTTTTTATATGCTAGGACCTGTCTCATGTTGCTGGAAAAACAAAAAGAAGCTCCTTGCTATGGCTAAAGGTCTGTCATTATACATTATATCACCCTCATTAGTTCCTAAAATTTATTTGTATATCACAAAGAAAGCATGTTGTCACAAATTATGTTTTCCTTGCATATCACTTAGGATAGGCTACTAAATAGTTAATTCTCTTTCACATGTGCTGGCCTTTAAAAGTATTTCATACTCATGCACAAAAACTCATTTTTATCATATTTTTCTTTTCGTTTCTTATACCAGACCTTGAATATGGGCTTTCTAGTGGCATACATACTGCAAAAACAACTAACAACGAAGCATCCAATGAATTAGTTCAAATAGAAGGATTGTGCATTTACATTCTTACATAGATTGGCGAAAATGGTTGTCAAAAATTCCTTTTGGTTGGATTTAGTCTTGAATCCCTATTCACATTAGTACCTTACTCTTGTTCATATAAGAATAAGGTAATGGAATAAATTGCTAGTTGTATGACAGTCATCTCTATCTATTTTGAATGATTTGCCAGCTAGAGAAAAAAAAAATTAGATTTGGGAAAATGAAGTGATGTTTCATGTACAAGTATATATAAGATCAAGGATTTAAATACGTTGGCCGTGGAAATGGGGAATTCTATAATAATTTTCATGGCTTCCATTCTTGTAGATAGTTTATGAATTCCAAATTTGTATTCTATCTGAATATTCGTAAATGAATGTTTTTCAGTGGCTACATGCATGAAACTAATAGTTCTTGAACATGTTTGCTCATTGCTGTTAATTATTTTCCGTGCATCTACTTTCCAAGGAATTCCAAAAGCAGCATTTATATACCATTAAACTTTCTAGTCAATGTTAATGTTACATCTATCTCCTGCAGATCATCAAAAAGACCAAAATTTTGGGGCAACCAAACTCAATTCCTCAGGAAATAAGGGTCCTTCTTTAGTAGAGATGAGTGGTTATAACCCGAAATGACAGGAGTTTGATATTGAATATGATAATGAAGCTGAAGAACTAGTGGCTGAAATGGAATTTAAGGACTCCGACACTGAGGAAGAAAGAGAACTGAAACTACGTGTGTTGCGCATTTATTCAAAGCGGTAAACAACCATTTTATTTTCGTAGATTTCTCTTTCTGGATCATTTACATTCAACCATCAATGGTACTAGTGCTATTTGAATCTTGACAGATTGTCCTCACTCTCTCCTGTTCTATCTAAATTTGTTGCAGGCTTGAGGAAAAACAGCATAGAAAGGATTTCATACTTGAAAGAAATTTGCTACACCAAAATCCTTTCAAAAAGGATTTAACCCCTGAAGAGAGGACAATATGTTGGCGGTATGATGCTTTCATGCGCTACCATTCCAAGGAAGAACATGAAGATTTCCTTAGAACTGTTATTGATGAGCATAGAACTCATAAAAGAATTCAAGAGCTCCAGGTTGATACATGTATCTCAATGAATATTTATGGGTCATTGAATTTCTCTCTTACCTTGAAAGTAGATTTTGTCTCTTGATTGATGTATTCTTGAGTGTGATCCTTTAGTAGAACAGATATGGTAGAAACAAGAAGTATGGACAAATTTGTCTCAAAACATACTTGTAGGCATTAGGAAATATTTCATAGTGTGCAATCTGGTTATGCCATTCTTGAGGTGTCATAAACATGCATTTGCACTAATAAATCTGACCTATCCCTTTGTCATGTATGGTACTAGTAAATGCTTTATTCTACCACTGTTAATTGATCATTATGCAATGTGCATGAGAAATCAAAGAAATGGCATGAACTTATACATTTGTGATAAATGGTAATATAGGAAGCCAGAGCTGCTGCTTGCCGCACATCAGCTGAAGCAGATATATATCTGGAACAGAAGAGAAGAAGAGAAGCTGAAGAAAGTGCTCAACTTGAGGTGTCTATCTATCTTTCTCGTTGAATCTATAATCTCTAGCAGCATTATAATTATGAATAATGTTTTCTCATATTAAAGCATATAAGAAAACATACTAGTAAATATTTGCATTTAAATAGATCTACTTACAAGGACGAAGCATTTTTTATTTTATTTTTAAGTCACTCACAAATAATAATTCCCAGTGGATCACTAAAGGGGGATTCCAAAAATTTCATAATCAAAACTATTTCATACTTTTTTCAGTGTCCTTTCTAGCAGCTAGCTGCAACCATATCAATTTAGACTTCACATGTGTTTGATTTTTGTCTTTTTTGTTTTTTACTTAAAGACAAGAATAATCACAAAGAAATATCCACTGGATATTTAATACGGAATAAACTTGAAGTCACATTAGCCATAGATGACCATCCACAAGAATGAAGATAAATAATCACAAAGAAAACAACAATAAACCCTAAAGATGTGGACAAGAGAAAGCCCTAGAGAAACAATTGATTAACTTCTGAACTTGTTCCAGATTGCAATGCACAAAAGTCAAAAAGATACATGTTGATAAATTCTTTGGAGAATTTTGTAGAATCGACTACATTTGAAGGGAGAAGAAATTACACAAGAGGTAAAGTAGTAAGTGAATGGATGGAAAGAATTAAGGGAATTAAGAGGAATTTTCTTTTCCTTTGTTTGGATAAGTGGGGATTACATTATTGAAATATGTTCCACGATCACCACAGTATATATATATAAACAATGTTTTATTGTACCTACGAATAAATTGTCACATATGTAATTTAATTATTCAGAGAGTTAAAATGTCCCATTTCTATTTGCTGTCCAAAATATTAAGTCTGTTAATTGTTTAACAGAGACTGTTACAAAACTTTCTTTCATAGCCCAGAGTGAATCTGATCTTCCTTTACTTTTCTTGATTTGTCTTGATTTCCTGCTGAAAATAATTCTTGAAATGTTCAGCACAAACATCCCCTAAATATGATGTATTAATACAGTGTGAATTTATGCCCCTTCCACTCTAGCCATTTACACATTAAATATCTATCTATATGTATTCCAAAAAAAAATATCAATCTATATAATCTTCTTGTTATAATATCATTATAAGGTACTTTTCATGTCATAATATCAATAGTCCAACAGTTATATTTGTACATATTGTGGGTTGCTTTAGTTCTTGTCACATTCTCCAATTTAAACTATACAATCAAGCATTATAAACTTGATCTGAAAACAGCATGGTGCAGAGAATATGAGAACAGTAAATTATCATTGAAAATTAACTGTAGTATGCAACAAACTTTCTGATTCTGCTCTGCCTGACTTTGACTTTCAGATCATGTATGCCTTCTCAACAAATTAAAGTTTTCTAATTTGTCACCAGCCATTCCATACATTGATAACAATAAACTCTAATAGTCTTCGTTAGAGAAAAATAGAAAAACATAATAGACTTGACCTGTGAAGTCCCTTTTGGCAAAAGAAAAACAATACAATATTTAGTCATTGTCGGCCATTACATTGACTTGAATTTCATGTCATGTGTGAAGATAATTTTCCTGCAAATTACTGAACATTATTAGAACATGGCAAAGAAAAAGAACTTAACTAGACCTGAATTAACCGGAATACATTTTATTGAGTTCATCATACCAGGAGTGTGGAAGAGTGTAAAATATAAAATTATTTCTTTTTCTTTTTCTAACCACTTAAGCTTTTAAAATCAATCTTTTCTTGACATTATTATCTTAATCCTTCAAAGTGGTCTCTCATTTTGTAGAATTTTCATCAAATTGTACAATATGATTTTTTTTTTTAATTTTCTTTGACTTTCTTTGACGAAATTGAATCTAGAATCCTGATTTTCCTTGATATTTCTAATTCTTTTTTGAAATTGTGTATCATATGATATCAATTAGATGAGAAATTTTATATTATCATACGTTGATAGTGATGCTCATACTTTTCAGATTTAATGGCTGAAGTGCACAATGATTCCTTCTACTAGAAGTCTTTTTGTTTTATAATGAGAGTTTCTTTTATATAGCTTCCAAGTAACAAGCGTTGGAGTTTAATTAATAGTGCTTAGCAACTCTTATAGTCTTTCAATTAGATAAAGTATTGTATGTTGACAAAGTTCATAATGGGTAGGCAGAAGTGCATAATAATTTCTGAGTGGTTTCCAGGTATTTTAGTNCTAATTCTTTTTTGAAATTGTGTATCATATGATATCAATTAGATGAGAAATTTTATATTATCATACGTTGATAGTGATGCTCATACTTTTCAGATTTAATGGCTGAAGTGCACAATGATTCCTTCTACTAGAAGTCTTTTTGTTTTATAATGAGAGTTTCTTTTATATAGCTTCCAAGTAACAAGCGTTGGAGTTTAATTAATAGTGGTTAGCAACTCTTATAGTCTTTCAATTAGATAAAGTATTGTATGTTGACAAAGTTCATAATGGGTAGGCAGAAGTGCATAATAATTTCTGAGTGGTTTCCAGGTATTTTAGGTCTATAATGAGACTGATATATATAGTTTCAAAACCTATTTGATCATATTCAAACTAGTGCCCTACCTTTGAGAAAAGTTAAATATTCAGTGAAGAGTCTTTCCCCAATCAAAACATTGTCATACAGCCTTGTAGTTTCCTTGTCGACCATGTTGCCCTGTCTATCTCACAACACATTATTCTCTATTATTAGTTGATGCTTTGTATATGAGAAATAGGATAAATGATTTTGAATAGCTTGATGGAAGTGAATATGTAATTTGTTTATAGACTTCAAGGTATATCTTCAAAAAGTTTTTACATATAAATATTATTTCGTTTTTCACTTACAATTTCATTATTTTAGAAAAAAAAAAAAAACTAGTTATATTCAACAGCGGTGTATGAGTTTATTTCTCAATGAGAACATAATTTCTCTCGGAAAGAACAGGATGAAACCATAAGCATTGACAAGGGCAAGCTGTATGGCTTCTGTGCTGATTTGATGTGTCCTATGGCAATCAAGCATTATAAACTTGATCTGAAAACAGCATGGTGCAGAGAATGAGAAAAGTAAATTATCATTGAACATTAACTATAGTATGCAAGAAACTTTCTGATTCTGCCCTGCCTAACTTTGACTTTCAGGTCATGTACGCCTTCTCAATAAATTAACCTTTTCTAATTTGTCCACAGCCATTCCATACATTTCTAATAATAAACTCTAATAATCTTCGTTAGAGAAAAAGTTAGAAAAACATAATAGACTTGACCTGTGAAGTACCTTTTGGGCAAAGAAAAATATAATACAATATTTAGTCATTGTCGGCCATTACATTGAGTTGAATTTCAGGCCATGTGTGAAGATAATTTTCCTGCAAAGTACAGAACATTATTAGAACATGGCCAAACATGAATTAACTGGAATCCATTTTATTGAGTTCATCATACCATATTACCATGCGCATGAAAGAGTGAACAATATAAAACCATTTTTTTGTTACCTCATGACCACTTAAGCTTTTTAAATTAATCTTGACATGATTATCTTATTACTTCAAAATGGTCTTTCATGTTGTATAGTTTTAATTAAATTGTCCAATATGATTCTTTTAAAGTTTCTTTCACTTTCTTTGACAAAAGTGAATGTAGAATCCTGATCTTCGTTGATATTTCAAATACTTTTCTGAAATTGTCCTTCATATTATATCAATCAGATGAGAAATTTTACACTGTCATAAGTAGATAGTGGGTAATTCCCATACTTTTCAGATTTAATGGCAGAAGTGCAAAATGATTGCTTCTAATAGAAAACTGTTTGGTCTATAATGAGAGTTTAATATAGTTTCCAAGTTCCAAGTGTTGCATTTTAATTAATGGTGGTTAGCAACTCTTATATTCTTTCAATTAGATGAAGTATTGTATGTTGAGAAAGTTCATAATGGATAAGCATAAGTGCATAATAATTTCTAAGTGGTTTCCTAGTCTTTTCGGTCTATAATGAGAGTGTTATATAGTTTCAAAACCTATTGGATCATATTCAAACTAGTGCCTTACCTTTGTGAGAAGTTATATTTCTGTGAGAAATTTGATATATATAGATGATAATGTGCATAGTTATTATGGATTAATAATTGAGAAACTCTTTCCTCTCTTTAAATTATGCAAATTCTGTAAGTAACTACCTTTTTTTTTTTAATAAATTTATATAAAAGGGGGTTTATATATATATATATATATATACACCCAAGAACCAGGGTCTAATCGTAACCTTTGGATGGAGCTAGACTTACCAAACATGGGTTAAGTCATCCCTGCTCCAGGGGTCCCACTGTTGAAGCACCCACAACTGTAACTTTGTATGGGGACGCACTAAAACCCTTATTTTATCAATGAGAGGCCTCAATGCAAGACCCTCTTCTTGTGAGAAGAACTTGTGACCATCTGATTTACAGCTCAGTTATCTTAGAAAAGGGTTTTTAGGAAGTAAAACTTAGATACCAAATATAGGTATCCGTTATCTATTTGTATAGATAGATAAATCCTTCAAAATGGTCTTCAATTTTCCACAATTTTCTCAAATTGTCCAATAAGATTTTCTTTTTTAAAGTTGCTCTCACTTTCTTTCTCAAAAGTGGATCTAAATTCCTAATCTTATATGACATTTCCACAATTTTTCTCAAAATCTCGTTCAATAGAGATGTTACGTAGCAAAATGAAAAATCTCAATAGACTTAACCTAGACAGTCAGAAAAAGATAATAAAATATATTTTAGTCATTGTCGGCCATTAGTTTCACTTTTTCTTCTTTGCCATGACCATTGGTTTCATTTTTTTTTTTTTAAGAGTAATGGTATCCACATGATAGCTTTTGAGACTAAGTCACTCAACACACATTAAAAGACTTACTGTACCAAGTGTTAAAAGACTTGACTCACACGTTATTTTTTAACAAAATTGCTTTCATTACCTAGAGTGAATCTTATCTTCTTTTACTTTTCTTGATTTATCTTTATTTCTTGGTGAAAATAATTATTGGAATGTTCAGCACAAACTTCCTCTAAGCATGATATATTAATACAGTACCAATTTATAATCGTTCCACTCTTGTCATATACACATTAAATATCAAACTATATGTATTCCATAAAAAACATATCAATCTATATAATCTTCTTGTTATAATATTGTTATGAGGTACTTTTCAAGTCATAATATCAATAGTCCACCAGTTATGTCTGTATATATTATGGATTGCTGTACCTCAATTCACATTATCCGATTTAAACTTTACAATCAAGCATCATAAATATGATCTGAAAACAGTATGGTCCAACTAAATTTATGATTCTGCCCTGCCTAACTTTGACTTTCAGGTCATGTGCGCCTTCTCAACAAATTAACCTTTTCAAATTTGTCCTCAGCCATTCCATACATTTATAATAATAAACTCTAATAGTCTTCATTAGAGAAAAATTGAAAAACATAATAGACTTGACCTGTGAAGTCCCTTTTGGCAAAAGAAAAAGATAACAGAATATTTAGTCATTGTCGGCCATTATATTGACTTGAATTTCATGTCATGTGTGAAGATAATTTTTCCGCAAATTACAGAACATTATTAGAACATGGCCAAGAAAAAGAACTTAACTAGACCTGAATTAACTGGAATACATTTTATTGAGTTCATCATACCATGAGTGTGAAAGAGTGTAAGATATAAAATTATTTCTTTTTCTTTTTCTAACCATTTAAGCTTTTAAAATCAATCTTTTCTTGGCATTATTATCTTAATCCTTCAAGTGGTCTCTCATTTTGTATAATTTTCATCAAATCGTAAAATATGATTTTTTTTTTTTAATTTTCTTTGACGAAATTGAATCCAGAATCCTGATTTTCCTTGATATTTCTAATGCTTTTTTGAAATTGTGTATCATATGATATCAATTAGATGAGAAATTTTATATTGTCATAAGTAGATAGTGATGCTCATACTTTTCAGATTTAATGGCTGAATTGCACAATGATTCCTTCTGCTGGAAGTCTTTTTGTTCTATAATGGGAGTTTCTTGTATATAGCTTCCAAGTAACATGCGTTGGAGTTTAATTAATTATGGTTAGCAACTCTTATAGTCTTTCTATTAGATAAAGTATTGTATGTTGACAAAGTTCATAATGGGTAGGCAGAAGTGCATAATAATTTTTGAGTGGTTTCCAGGTATTTTAGGTCTATAATGAGACTGATATATATTGTTTCAAAACCTATTTTATCATATTCACACTAGTGTCCTACCTTTGAGAAATGTTATATTTTAGTGAAGCGTCTTGTCATACAGCCTTATAAGTCCCTTGGGCAAAGAAAAAGATAATAGAACATTTAGTCATTGTCGGCCATTACATTGACTTGAATTTCAGGTCATGTGTGAAGACAATGTTCCTGCAAAGTACAGAACATTATTAGAGCATGGCGAAGAAAAGAAACTTAACTAGACATGAATTGACTGGAATCATTTTATTGAGTTCATCATACCATATTACCATGTGCATGAAAGAGTGAACAATATAAAACCATTTTTTTGTTACCTCATAACCACTTAAGCTTTTTAAATTAATCTTGAAATGATTATCTTAATACTTCAAAATGGTCTTTCATTTTGTATAGTTTTAATTAAATTGTCCAATATTATTCTTTTAAAGTTTCTTTTACTTTCTTTGACAAAAGTGAATGTAGAATCCTGTTCTTCGTTGATATTTCTGACACTTTTCTGAAATTGTCCTTCATATTATATCAATCAGATGAGAAATTTTACATTGCCATAAGCAGATAGTGGGTAATTCCCACACTTTTCAGATTTAATGGCAGAAGTGCAAAATGTTTCCTTCTAATAGAAAACTGTTTGGTCTGTAATGAGAGTTTTATATAGTTTCCAAGTTCCAAGTGTTAAAAGACTTGACCTTGGACAGTGTAAACAAAATTAGTAAAATAGAAAATACATATCCTCAAGAATTGACTTACTTGTGGACTAGTATAATATAAGTATTATAGCATTTTCTTCTTCATTCCTCAGTTTATCTTAGCCTCATTCAGCGTTCTAAAAATGGAGAAACTCTTCTTCTGTGTCTTTGGCTTCATTCTCTTACTGCATTGCTTTATGGCCAGCTTGGTTATGAGTATCACCAACTCCACCATGGATGAATCTGCACTTCTTGCTTTAAAAGCCTCAATCAATTTAAATCCGCATGATGCTTTGGCTATCAATTGGTCTAGTTCTTCGTCCTTTTGTAACTGGATTGGTGTTACTTGTGGTAACCATCATAAAAGGGTTAAGGTCTTGAATCTCAGTAACATGGGCCTTAGTGGTACCATACCACCACAGCTTGGAAATCTTTCTTTCCTTGTTAAACTTGACCTTCACAACAATAGCTTCCATGGTCAGCTGCCACAAGATTTACTCCAATTGCATCGATTGAAGCTGGTCAACTTGAGCAATAATGGATTTAGTGGAGAAATTCCTAATTGGATAGGCGGCTTATCTATACTTCAACATCTGAGCTTCCGAAACAATAGTTTCAGTGGTTTTATTCCTCCATCTATATCCAACTTGTCAATGCTACAGACCTTGGATTGGAATTTCAATCTCATCACTGGAAGCATTCCCCTTGAGATTGGAGGACTTTGCCACCTGAAGATTTTACGTATTGCAGCTAATAAGCTTTCAGGAACCATACCTCAAACAGTTTCTAACATATCTTCGCTTGAATTATTGAGTTTATCTTTTAATTCATTATCAGGTATGTGTCTTCAAATTAATGATATGCATGATATATATAGTTGTGTTTTGTGGATTTGCCCACGTTTGGCCAAACAAAAAGTGTCTTATTTGTTAAAATAAAAATTTGAAGACATATATTGAGGGGAAAAAAAAAGGAGTATTATTAAGAGATGTAAAACAATCTTATGGACTGTTAAGAATATTTTTATCCCATTTTAATTTTTTTATTTATCCAAAAAATACATTTGATAGAGAAAATAAACATAGAAACTCACAAAAGCACANAAAAAAAAAAAAAAAAAAAAAAAAAAAAAAAAAAAAAAAAAAAAAAAAAAAAAAAAAAAAAAAAAAAAAAAACCAAACATGACATTAAGTGTCAGTTTCCTTGCTGTGGGCCACTGTTACACCAACACTCTGCTTCTGATGATAGGTTATTGGATCATTGCTATCCCATTTTAACTTAGCTTTTAGTAATCATATATACCTTTAACCATTTCCAACATAACTTCACTTGAATTATTGAATTTAGTTTCAAATTCTATATCATGTAACTATTTCCTTGACTATATGGGCGATATTATTGCCTGAATGGTCACATGCCTATTTCGTCAAAAACATAAACGTCTTCTTTGTTAAAATAAAAAGAGGACATGGATATTTTATGAACTATAGAACATATTTTATCGCATTATAGAATATTTTCAGGATAAAAGAGGAATTTAATTTTTTATTTGTTGACAATATTAATAATTTTCATGGTGATTGAACTATCCAATGCCATGTATTAAAACACTGCTAAAACTTTTTATTGTAAAAACAAAAAAGTAGTGACTTTAACAATGAGACACTTCTTATTTAGTGATAGTATATAGTGGCTGGTCTCCTTATCCCTTTTTTTTTAATTTAAATCTTCTCGATTGTAATTACAATCGTCATTTATCTATAGGAAAAAAAATAAAAATACAGTGGCAGTGCCACATACTCTTGAGCGTGGGAAATGCCCGCACTGACCCCAACAAATTGTCTTCTCAAAGAGTAGTTTTCTTCTCAAGTATAGTAGTTGTAGTTTATTATGACACCCCCATTAGAATTATCTATGACCCATCTATAGACCAATCTAATGGTTAGTTCCACATAAAATACATAAATGGCACAATACAAGAAAATGTGCTGGAAGTTGGTTAAATATTTTATATGTGTGTGTGTCCTTTTTTTTGGGCCATGAACTTAGATAATTTCATTGTACATCTTTCCCACGTAATCGGATTTGAAAGTTCAAATATATAAGATTGCATATTTTTTTATTGAGAAATAATAATGATATTGCATCTGGCAGTGTAGAAACAATGAATAAGATATATGTTCGCAAGCATTGACTTCATGAGAACCATTATAATACAATTATCTTATTTTTGTGCTGAATTACAGGAAACATTCCAAAGGAGATTGCTAATCTTCCACAACTAAAGATAATCTATCTTGAAGATAATCAGCTGTTCGGTATGATTTTTACTGCTTCTAGACCTTAATTTTTTGTCTCAAATCTATGAATCCAATCCATTCATGTGTTTCATTACAGCAACTTATTTGCTCTACTCATTAACATCTCTCTATGTTTTTTTCAATTTTTTTTTTTGAAATTTTTGTACAGCTAAATATTTTAGTTGGGAATGAGGATATGAACATGAATTTTTTTTATTTTTTTATTTTTGACTTAGATAGAAAAAAAGACTTTCTAGGTGAGAATATGGGATTGGGGATTGAAACTTAATAATGAAATTAAATTAAAACTTCAGGCAGATGAAATAAAGTTATATAAAATCTATCAAATTCAACATGATTATTAATTTTTCCACTCCTTGTAAACCTGATCCTAAATAAGTTCTTTCGCAAATTTATATATGAAATCTTTATAAGTCAACAAGATTTATAAACTAGGGTTGTTATTCTATTAAAAGAAATTACATGTGTTATCTATTTCCAGCAGTTCAATAAATATGAACTTGGTGCTTGTGGGCTTTTGGAAGTGACCGCTTTGAAGTAGTTTATATTTTTCTTTCCCAAAAGATGTCAGTTTTTATTTTGACTTTTCTTTTTTCACAATCTGTTTTCACTCTTTCAAAGAAACAAGACAGATTGATGTCAATTACTTTTGTATCTCTTTTTTTTTTTGGTTACATGACGACAAGGAGGTTTGAACCCCTAACCTCCTGCATGCTACCCAAATCCCTCACTACTAGACCACACCTAGTGACTTGAATTTCGTATCTCTTTTGTCATCCATCATTTTACTCAGTATTAATAAAATCATTTCATTCATATTTTCTATTTGTGCAACTCTACCCAAGTCAATTAAGTTAGTTTTTCTTATACAAGAATTGGTTATAACTATGATAGCGACTATAGTTAGCTAAAATATAATTCCATCCTAAAGAGTACAACATTTCTGTATAAAAATTATTCATGGCCCTACAGTTTAGTTTCCATGCAATTCTGATAATTTAAGTGTTTCATGCTAGAAAAGTAAGCAAAGAATATTGAAGTCAAGAGAGGAAACAAGTAGTAGCTGAATATTAGTACACTATAGCAAATTAATGATTGCATATAGGTATTCATAGTTCTATTTAAAAAGATGAACTTCTATAATCCTTTTTAAGATCTTCTATTTCAGAGTGGTTAGCTTCAAGTCAAATAAATCGTATGCTAGTCTCCAAAAAAAAAAATGTTGTCAACTTTCTCATATAGAAAATATTTATTTACAAGAGAACAAATTTGGGGGAAGTATTCTGAGATCAATCACTAACTACATATTGATGAAAGAATTATTTTGGCTCACAACTCTTTCATAAGTATGCTCTATTTGGTCATCTATGACTACAGATTTATTAATAGCATCTCCATCTATTTATTTATTTTCATTAAAAGATATTTAATTTTTAATGATCTTTTTACAAAATGTAATTGGTTACAATCCAGCACTTTTATCAGTTCAAAACTTCTCATTTATGTTATTTGTAACTTTTCTTAGTAAAATAGATGGAAAAGTCAACATTTATGCTGTTTGGTTTCTTTTACCATATCAATGAATCAAAATAAAATCTTAATCATAAAACGATATGCTCATGCAATGCTTTTTACTGACATTGTAAAAGTAAAAGTACTAAGCTTCACGTGAATTTTCAATGCATTTTAGTAAAAAAAACTGATTTGGCTGTATAAAAGCCTTTGATGAATTTTGTGGTAGTATCCACATTCTTTGATTCAACTGTCCAAGTTAGTTTTGTTATGTAATTATGTGTGAAGACCTTGCTACATAGTAGGGTCTTTTTTATAAAACTTAATAGATTTTTTAAAATCAAAATAGTTCATTTTTTGAGGTATCCAATTATTACAAATATCTATTTATTGTGATGCAATAACAACACGTGGCATTATTGGATAATGTTAGACTAATTAGCAGTGACTAGATTAGTTGGTTAGTTAGGACAGGTGTCTATAGTTCTTTTATTCAGTTATGCCACATCAGCAAGTTAGTTTTTAATCGATCTAATGGGCAATTGCTATTTATCTATAGAACAAAAAAAATTAAAAAAACAATATAGTGATGGAGCCACATACTCATGAGGCAATTGCCCACACTGACCCCAACAAATTGTCTTTCCATAGAGTGGTTTTCTAGCCAGTTATAGTACCTGTAGTTTATTATGACACCCCATTAGAATTATCCATGCCCCATCTATAAACCAATTTGATGGCTAGTTGGGAATGGCCATCTTAATATGGAATTTTCTATTTTCATTTTTTTTTTAATGTTTTGCATAGATAGATAGAACTTTGTAAAGCCGTAAGTACAACTAATTAAACTATGCGAAACTATGTTTAACTTTGTAAGCCTGATCCTGATTTTGGCAAGTACAACAATGTTTGTCTTTGTCAATCTTTCACAATATCTATGCGAAATTGCTAATTGGTAACTTTTTATGAGAATTTTTTCAGCACCTTTGTTTATTCGAAAATAAAAAATAAAAAAAATTCTGTAATATATTTCACACACTCTTCATTGCCATGCCAAATTACTATAGACACTTCCTTTCCGTGTTTTGAGCACAATTGTTTCTGTAATAATGCTTTATATATATAATTGCATTTAGGAAACACCCCAAGTCAATTGAGTTGGTTTTCTTAAACAATAATTGGTAAAGACTACATTTGGATTTTTCCTTTTTTTCATCCTACTTCAATTTGTATATACTCATGGTCATTACCAATAATATTTGCAAATATCACTTTTCTTCTACTTATTATTGAAGATTGTTTTAGGCTTCTCCTTTTCGAATTAAATTCAAAACATTTCTAACATATTACTATTATTATTATCAGTATATTTGTTGGTCTAAATTAAAATTTTCAAACTTGCTTTTGTGCTGAATTATAAGAAACCTTCCTAAGGAGATTGTTGATCTTCCGCTCATTTAACAATTCTCTTAGTTGTCATTTGTTGATTGGTTGTATTTGAATCTGATCAGTTAGTTTTCTATCCATCCAAGAGAATCTCAATTTTGGCTGTATAGCATTTTCCAAACTATTTTGGGAGATCCTTGAAATAGTTGTACTTGTGTAATTAATTGGTAGATTAAAACTTGAAGTTGTCATACAAATTAATTAGTTTAATTTCGATCTATTGTCAATATAAAATTCTATATCCAATTATTAAATAAGAAGTGTTATTTTGTTTTGGTAAACTTTAATTATTTTTCTTAAACATAGCAGAACATGGTTTAATAAAAGTGTAAAACTCTTTTTCTATTTTTTTTTTTTGGTAAGGAAACTCTTTTTCTATTTGAATAAAGGTGTAAAAGGCTAACACTATTAGTGGTCAAAATTAAATCCAACTATCAATAGATCAAAATTAAATTCTAACTTTATCAGATGAAACCCTAGACAAAATACATGACTTTGGATAGCTGCTATCAATGGGCGATATTATTGCCTGAATGGTCACATGCCTATTTTGCCAAAAACATAAACGTCTTCTTTGTTAAAATAAAAAGAGGACAATAGATATTGAAGAATTTTATGAACTATAGAACATAATTTATCGCATTATAAAATATTTTCAGGATAAAAGAGGAATTTAATTTTTTATTCATTGACAATATTAATACTTTTCATGGTGATTGAACTATCCAATGCCATGTATTAAAACACTACTAAAACTTTTTATTGTAAAAAAAAAAAAGTGGTTACTTCAACGATGAGGCAATTCTTATTTAGTGATAGTATATAGTATCTGGTCTAGTCATCTCTTTTTTTATAAATTAAATCTGGTCAATTGTAATTACAATTGTTATTATCTATAAGAAAAAACAAAAATATAGTGGTAGAGCCACATACTCCTGAGCGTGGGAAATTGCCCACTCCGACCCCAACAAATACTCTCTTTTATAGAGTAGTTTTCTTGGCAATTATAGTAGTTGTAGTTTATTATGACACCCCATTAGAATCATCCATGCCCCATCTATAGACTAGTTTAATGGCTAGTTCCACGTAAAATGCATAAATAGCACAATGTAAGAAAACGTGCCAGAAAATAGTTAAATTATATATATATATATATATATATGTTTGTATGTGTGTGTGTGTGTAATTTATTTAGTGAAAAATGGCCAAGTTAAGAACTATCCAAATTTCCATTCACCTATCCATTTTTTTTTTTGGGCCATGAACTTAGATAAATCCATCGTCCATCTTTCCAACGTAATTGGATTTGAAAGTTCAAATATATGTGATTGCATATTTTTTATTGAGAAATAGTAATGATATTGCATTTGGCCTGGGACAGTGTAGAAACAATAAATAAGATAGAGATATATGTTCGCAAGCATTGACTTCATGATAACCATTATAATACAATTATCTTGCTTTTGTGCTGAATTACAGGAAACCTTCCAAAGGAGATTGGTGATCTTCCACAACTAAAGAAAATCTATCTTGGCAATAATCAGCTGTCTGGTATGACTTTAATTTTTTGTCTCAAGTTTATGAATCCAATCGACTCATGAGTTAAGAACTATCCAAATTTCCATTCACTTAGCCATTTTTTTTGGGCCATGAACTTAGATAATTCCATTGTCTATCTTTCCAAAGTAATCGGATTTGAATTTTGAGTTAAAAGTCACCCAAAGTTACGATAGATGAGACTTAAAAAGATAAAATAAAAATTAAAAATATCAGCTTGATCTGAAATAAAGCGTGAGAACTATGAAGACGTCAAACATTTTTTATGGATTGGTATAACATCATTTTCAAGATTTGAAGGTTGAAATCATAGTCAAAAATAAAAAATAAAATAAAATCTAAGAAGGTGAATAATTAAATAAAAGCGCATGCAATCTGATAAAGCTTCAAGAATTGTTAATAAAATAAAATAAAGCAAAAGAATAATATCAAATAGCATACATCACTTATGACAAAATAACGTGATAATGAAGAATACAATGAAATAAACTAAGCCAATAAATAGAGAAAGAATTGTTAANATAATCAGCTGTCTGGTATGATTTTTACTGCTTCTAGACTTTAATTTTTTGTCTCAAGTTTATGAATCCAATCGACTCATGAGTTAAGAACTATCCAAATTTCCATTCACTTAGCCATTTTTTTTTGGGCCATGAACTTAGATAATTCCATTGTCTATCTTTCCAAAGTAATCGGATTTGAATTTTGAGTTAAAAGTCACCCAAAGTTACGATAGATGAGACTTAAAAAGATAAAATAAAAATTAAAAATATCTGCTTGATCTGAAATAAAGCGTGAGAACTATGAAGACGTCAAACATTTTTTATGGATTGGTATAACATCATTTTCAAGATTTGAAGTTTGAAATCATAGTCAAAAATAAAAAATAAAATAAAATCTAAGAAGGTGAATAATTAAATAAAAGCGCATGCAATCTGATAAAGCTTCAAGAATTGTTAATAAAATAAAATAAAGCAAAAGAATAATATCAAATAGCATACATCACTTATGACAAAATAACGTGATAATGAAGAATACAATGAAATAAACTAAGCCAATAAATAGAGAAAGAATTGTTAATAAAATTAAATTGTTAAGAAGGTGAATAATAAAATAAAAACGCCTACAATCTGATAAAGCTTCAAAATTGTTAATAAAATTAAATTAAGCAATAGAATAATATCAAATAGCATACATCACTTGTGACAAAATAGTATTACATAAGCGGACGTGACAATGTGTAACATAATTTGAATTCAATTAAGTTGGTTTTCTTAAATAAGAATTGGTTAAGAGTATGACAATGACTATAGTTAGCTGAAATATAAGTCTAT
>QAOA01007328.1:0-24439 GCA_003255065.1 Cercis canadensis | reverse complement strand
TTTTCCTCGAGCCCCTCCTATACTTAAGCTCAAATTCACCATCATTGGTGGTGCGTCTTCATCATTCTTTGGGCACGGCTTTCGTCAAGAAACTAGTGTTGAACGTAATACCTACCTTGCTGGTTTTGATTTTGACTCCCTTTCATCTGCCATTAGGGTCGGCCCTCAACGATGTTAGTTCCTTCACTTTGCTTCTATTTTGTGTTTACATATTGATTTTGTTTTGTTTAACAGATTTTAGAAAAATATATTTTAGGGCTAGGATTTCATTTTTTTTGGTTATGATTTTTGGTTAGGATTGTTAGAAGATTAATTTTGCAAAGATTTTTTTTTTCTATAGAGGTGATTAATAAAAAAAATTTACTTAAGAAGAGATTTTAATTTTAATTATTTTGTATAATTTCTGTGCTATGCATAGATAAAATTGATATATGATTTTTGCCAAAAATATATGATTCTTCTATCGGTTCTTGACTGGCTCCTGTATGATCAAAAACTATTTTCTTGTTGAAGATGTATGATTCTTCTATTCTTGACACGTCTCACTAATATATCTGAATTTTTTTAAAATGACCAAATTACCCTCACCTGATATTACCAACCAATTAGATAACGTTCACTCATTGAACGGTATTTAAAAAATTGCACTGTTTATAAAACCAACAAAACCAAAAAGAGAAATAAACCAAAATCAAAATCAAAATTCAATCAAAAACCTATGACCAAATTACCCTCACCTGATATTACCAACCAATTAGATAACGCTCACTCATTGAATGGTATTTAAAAAATTGCACTGTTTATAAAACCAACAAAACCGAAAAGAGAAATAAACCAAAATCAAAATCAAAATTCAATCAAAAACTTCTACAGGAAAGACACAAATCTATTCCCTTCTCTCTCTCTCTCTCACTCACTCACTATTCTCCTTCTGTCGCCTCGTCTTCTTTGTCTCCGCCCATTGGCAGCGCCACCTTCCAACCCTCTTCTCTCCCCTTTCTCTTCAACTCCCCAATTCCCTATTTCAAAATTTAACTCGGTTTATAACATACCTCTAACGGCTAATTCCCTAAACCCAGGATCCCCTTACACGTGGACAGCATCCCAACCATTATATCCTCAGCTACTGTTAATTGATTCATCCTTCCTTCAGACTTGACACACGACACTATTTCTTCTCTTCGTTCACGACGAGAACCCTTCCTTCAGGGACTCCAAGAAAGTTCCTAAGACCCGTTGTGCGGCTTCGCATTGTCGTCCCAAGACTCTTCCTCGTATTGGTCTTCCTTCGATTCTGACCCATACAATTCAAATTTGATCTTGCCCACAACGGTCCCTTTTGACGATTTGTGCAACGGGGTCTCTAGGAAGTCAAAGAAAGCAAGAACAGGGAAGACGATAGAATTACCCTGGAGGTGTGGTTTTTCGATTCCGGCGACTTCGACATTGATGCCTACAGGAATTCGGGGAGATGATGGAGCAAGTCGTTGAGGTGAATTTTTCTCATGATGGGCTCAGGAAAGGTCAGCCAATTCGGATCAGGAGGGCGAGTGTGCTTTCTTTGTTGTCTATTTGCGGCAGCGGCGGCTTTTACGGACTCAAGGGTACGTAAATTTTGAAACAAAATTCTTCTGGGTTTTGAATCTTAAATGGGTCTCCTTGAGTTGTTTGTATAGGAAAGGATCGAATTTTTTGAAATTCCGTAGTGGGGTTTCTAAATGTGAATTTGAATTTGGGCTGAGTATTAACTGGGTGAACTCATAATATGTGATTTTTAAATTTATCGGGCGATTCCTTTTTACTAGCTTTGGAAGTTATGGATACCATTGTGCTCCAAAAATTCTTAGTTGATTTGAATTTTTATTAGTAGCTTAGGAGGAAAAGAAAAAAAGAAGGAAAAAAAAAAAATAAACGTTAGTGTTTTGAATCATTAGTGCGTATGGTAAAGCATTGCCATTTAGTAGGTTGAACTTTTGAGATCTCTTTAGCCACTTTCCTTATGAAATTGTAAGTTGAAGTGGAACTTAGATCGTTGACAATTTTTGAAGGTTTAGTCACTTTCCATTTGATACAATGAGAATGAGGCAATTTAGTGTTTCCATATAAGGATTTAGAATTAAATAAATTTATCATTTTGTTTTTATCCTCTGCTATATGAACCATGTGAAACCTTTATTATCTTTCTTCATGATATTGGTGATACACTCTAACTGCTTCTTGGAAAGAGTTTTAGCATGTCAAATTGGTTATCCAAAAATATAAAAAAGTAAAGAAATAGTAAACTAAGACCATCAGTGTAATCTTCTATTTCTTTCAAATTTGGTTTTGTAATTGGATGTGTGCATGTCCTTGAGTGAACAGAGCAATTCTTCCTATAAAACTTTCTAATTGAAATTTTAAACTTCTCAACTGATATTGATGGTTATATACTTTCTAGGATGGCAAAGACAATAGTTGATGCTATTTTGGGCCTCAGTCGTGATGATTCTCCCAGCAACCTTGCAGCTGCAACTCTTTTGACCAGTGATGTAAGTCCTCTAAAATTCTATTTGTGGAATTGTAATTCAAGCAAACGAATAAAACGATGTAAATCTCCAAGTTCATCGTAGTAAAAGTTTTTTTTGTAAGCTGCTAGAGGTGACTCTAACTATATTTGATGCAAACCTATATTTCTTATTAATGGTTAGTTTACTAGCACAAAAATCTTACTTTTCTTGGCTTGTTCATTTCTTCCTTGCCTTTATTTTCTCTGCCTTCCTCCCCCCACACCCACCCAAAATCTCCTGCCCCTTTCTTTCCTTGCATTATTATTTGTTAGAAGCTCATGATGTTCCTTTTCATCTCTTCAGTATATTCTTCATTTGTCATCTTTTATGGTAAATCATTCCCTATCCTTGCAAGAATCAATGTCACTAGACCCACTTTAACTGTTTTAGTTTTGTTTGTTCTTATTAGCATTGACGAAACCTATTGCTTGGCTCTTTCTTAGGGAACCGATTGGTTCAGTTTGGTTGGTCATTTAGCTTAAAACTCACCAAAATGACTGAACCTATGAACACCCCTAGATGATCTAATGCTTGAGGAAGGTTGCAAAGTAAGTAATTCTGTTACTGTAATAGGAAGATCCTATCTATTTAGAGTATATTTAGTAAAAAAGTGTTACAGTCGAATGTGTTTATGAGAGAAGTTTTCCTTGTATAGTGAATACAGCTCTAAAGATTTCAGTTGTCAATTTCTGGAATCAAGTAGGTTTTTATTTAGCAAACAGCAAGCAGAAATTGGTGACCTCGTACAAGTCCCTTTGTCCTAGGCTTAAGTCTTTCATGATGTTATTTGTTTAGATTAAGGGGTGGTGGTAGGACCGTGCAAGTGGCATTTAGGATTCATAGGCTGGATTTAAAGTAATGGTTAGGTCAAATCAGACTTGGTGGATTTTGAGGACTTCAGAATTCTAGAGTAACAGTGTATAATGGTTTATTTTAAGGTTTGGGGCAAAGAAAAGGGTTAGCAGTTTTGGGTGTTGAACATTGAGCCGGCAGCAGGTCCAGTGACTTGAGAAATGTAAAATTATGGTTTCTAAATGGCAATTATTGAAAGATGCAGTGAATGGAGGAGAACATGAATACAAAGTGAGTTGCGTGCAATGTGTAGAGTGCAATCTGTCTAAAAATTAAATGCAAATAGTATGATGAAAGTTTGTTTATTTTTCTGCTTCTCGGTCCCAATCCCTTGAGCATCTGTATTAGATTTTCTTTATTCATCCTAATTATTTATTTGGCATCTTTTGAGCATGAGACTATAATGTTTTGCATTGAGTTTTATTCTAAACCATTTCTTTTCTTAGGACCAGAATATACATGGCTTATAAGTTCCTGGAAACTGCTAATACTGCTGGTGACATTGGTGTAGTTCTAGAATCTACGAGCTTCTATGCTGAGCAAGGTGGTCAGGTATTAAACCCAGTAATTAAATTTAACATGCTCTTTTGCATGTTAGTTTCTTTTGATTCTATGAAATGTTACATGGGTATCATTCATTTGATGGTAAAACATACTTTTTGCCTGTAAAAACGTCACAACTACTGGGACATTTTTTTTCCTCTTCTAATCTTGAATCATTTGCTTCTGCAATTTATATTGCTATGTTTTCAATTGTCATTTAGCATATTTTCAATACCTACCTCCACTTCATGAAATTGTTTAGGGGAGGGGGGAATAAAAACATTATGTCATAGATGTAATCTAGTACCAACTTTCGATTGAAACATGTCCTTGTAGTAAGATACTGTTTATACTTTTTACGAATTATAATGGTATTTTGAAGTTTGTAGAACATTGCTTTAGTATTGAAATGTAATGCTGCTGCTGCTGCTATGCATTTTTCACTAACATATGCACTACAAATCTGTCACAAAATAAGAACCATAGTAATGCAGGGGAAGATCTTTCCAATTTATGGCTGGAAGACATCTTCATCTTCTTGTTAGTTGTTACAATATGAAGGCTAACTAATAAAATACATAGCATCCTAGTGCACTGTTGTATAAGAAATGGAAGTTGAAGCATTACTACTCTTGATCATGGTGTGGATAAGTTCCGGTAAAAGTAGGCTAGTACAAGATAGAAAATCATTGATTATAAAAATTTTAAATCTAAGAAAAAATTAGTAATGTAGGAAATTGTTAATGATAGAATTAGAAAATATTATTTGGATTCCTGATGTAGAAGTTAATCCAGAAAGAAGAAAATTTCATGGAATGGTAAAATAAAAGCAGAAGAATTTACATTGATAAAAATAAAAGAGAATATTAGTGATGTAAGGCAATTTTATTCAATATTTTATAACCAACTTCAAAATAAAATGTAAATATAAGATATTATTATGTTGGCCCGGAGAGCTTTACCTTGATGAACTTTGATGTTGACACTAATGTAATTCTTTTGGTGTTCACTCCATCTGTTGCGCCTTCTTTTAATTAGTTCTACTTCTTGTCTTTGTCAATCTTATGTAAGTGATGTTCTTTTTCCAGATTTTTGATACCTGATCACTTGACTTGAGAGTCTATTTAGCTTATTTCAAGTTCATAATGTACAAGTTTATGGAGGTTTTGTTCTTCATATTGGTTCTTTTTCTGGAGGGAATGGCAGATTCTCTACGGGTGACTAAGTAGTATGTAAGGTAAAAAATTTGCATTTATCTGTGCTTTCGTTTTCTTATTCACTTCAAATTTGTCCTTGTTTTGTTTGTTATACCTCAAACTTTGCCCTTATAGCCCCTAATCATACCTGCACACACATGTTAAACTTTGCTCTAAGGGTATGTCGAAAATGGCATTCAAACAAGCCTGATTTGTTTCCCTTAGTTAGTTTGCATGTTTTATTCTTGAAATTTCTTATGATATGAATGCAAGAAGTACTTGGCACTCATGTTGACCAGAAGGGATCTATTGTTCTTCCTGAAAAATTAAGATTTGATTTTTTTCATGGTAAAGTTTCTATAGTTGGGCTGTTAGAAGCATGTGAATGTACAAATTTGTCATTTATTAAGTTGAAATTTTATTGTTCTTCCTGAAAAATTAAGATTTGATTTTTTTCATGGTAAAATTTCTATAGTTGGGCTGTTAGAAGCATGTGAATGTACAGATTTGTCATTTATTAAGTTGAAATTTAAAAAGGCAAGCCGGTTGATGCTGATAATTTGAGGAGAATTGAATCAAATGTGAATGAGCAAATAAAAGCTGAATTAGATGTATTTGCTAAGGAGGCAACCCTTGCTGATGCCAAATGGTTTATGAGCTGTTTTTGGAGCAGTTAATTTTGCTTTCCTTTTCTTGTCTCGTGACGGCCATGTTCTTCAATATTCTGCTTTTGATGTAGGTCTATCCTGATCCAGTCAGAGTTGTAGCTATTGGACAAAAAGTTGAGGATCTCCTAGCTGACCCAGAAAATGAAAAATGGCCATCTATTTCAGCAGAATTATGGGGAGGTTAATATCTTATACTTCCTTCGAAGCCATCTTTCTGAATTTTTCTTCAGCATTTCAGTTTTACTTGGTGGTCTAGGTACTCATATATTAAACACATGAGAGGCTAAAGCTTTTGCACTTTTATCTGAAGAGGGCATTGCGAAAGGAATCCCCAGGATAACAGCTGTCACAACTGATTGTGCTTATGAGGCAATGAAATTGGCAGAGTCACTTGATCAGGAAGTAGATGATGCGGCTAAGACAGAAGGAACCTTGCTGGAAGAGGTTGGTGTTTTTGGTTGTGTGAGTCTCCATGTTTTCTTGAATTTTTGTGGAATTGGGCATGCGTTTCTTCCTTGCTTGGGACTAGATCAAAACCTTGATAACTAGGACAATCGGGGCTCTAATACCCAGTCAAAGACAGAGAACCACTCAACCAAAATGTTTAAACTGTTAAATTCCTAGACAAAGAATGACTTTTGGATAGCATTGTTGCATTTTATGACTAGGTTGTTTTCTCTAATACTTCTGTGCCATTGTTAAGGTGGATTTCTTATCCAGGCCAAAAGGATGGCTTTTGAGATCTTTAGCAGTGTTTTATGTTTTAACAATTCATGTGAGATTTTGCTATAAATCAAGGAGACTTCTCTTGTTTTTATTAAACTTTATAAACGAGAGCATTCTAATAATGTTATTGTGAAGATTGCAATATGCTATTAAAATAAATTTTAGTGGTTTGGCTTTTTTAGGTTTTCTTTTTCACATTTTTATCATAAGAAAAAAATGTACTGAGGTGAGGGCACTTAGAATTGATCTAGGAAACCTTCATACCTTGAATTTATGGTGGATCTTTGGGTTCTTTCAGACTTGAATAAGGAAACCTTCAGGGAATGTTAGGATGTAAAGGGTGTCTGAATTTATTGGTAGCAGCACAAGTTAGAGATGATAGGTTATGGCTTTATGAAGTTTCTGCAAGAGAAATCAGGAGTTTTAATGGGTTAGAAGATAGGAGTATAGTAGCATTGTACAAAGGAAAGAAAAGATTGAAGAGGAGAGAAGGGGAAGAGAACACTTGATTCTCCTTCATTCAAAATCATAATTCTTAAATCTACCAAAGCAGACCATAAAAGAGATATTTATGTAGTAAGGCTTAGTTGCTAGTTATTAGCATAGGGTTCCATTACTTATTAGCATAGGATTCCTAAACTGAAGGATAAGTCTCAAACAAACTATCAACCATTCAAGGTTTCTAGTAGTAGACGCAATTTGAAATCCCAATGCACCTTGATTATGGCCCCATCCAATATAGTGGAATGTACAGAGCAGGAAAACCAACAACCTCTGATTATATTTATGCTATGCAAAAAGATCTTATTCTTGTCTTCTTGGCTTTGGCTTCCAATCTTCATAGGCTTCAACGCTTGAAGCCCATGAATACTAGTCAGTGGTCCTGTATATTCTCTTAAATTTCTTTTATATTTCTCCATTCTGGCCACACTAGCATTCCCAACTAGATGGAATATGCTTTTCTCTTTTAAAATTGCTGTAAATTGAGTTTCTGTATCCCTATTTCAGAGAGTGGCTTTTCTGAAAAACCATGTGGATTCGGCCTCAATACCTGCAGCCAAGAAAGCTGACATCAGGACTAAGATAGCCCAACTTCAGGTATCACCGCTATGTTAAATAAATTTATACACTTATTGCTTTCTTCCATCTTCCTGTATGCATTCTCCTTGAATTATACTAAGTAACCTATTTCTTGTATTATTGCTTTACTCTGTTCTACTCAATGCATTGTATGCTCTTAGGAGTCCAATTTCTGTAAATGTGATGATATGCATAATTCAATAGCATCTGTTGTCCTCTGCGTCAGTTTTAGTTTGGTAAACCCTAAACCCTAAAAGCTAGTGTCTTAACCCTAAACCCTATACACTAAACCTTAGACCCTAGACCCTAAACCTTAGAGCCTTAACCATAAAGACTAAACCCTAGACCCTAAATCCTAAACACTATACCCTAGACCCTTGACACTAAACCCTAGACCGTTAACCATATTCCCTAAATCCTAAACCCTAGTCACTAAACCCTAAATCGTCGACCCTAAACTCTAAACCTTAGACGCTTAACCTAAACCCTAGATGCTTAATCTTAAACCCTTAAGTCTTAACCCTATACCCTAAATCCTAAACTATAGACCCTTAACCTCAACCTTAGATGCTTAACCCTAAAGCCTAAAGCCTTAACCCTAAGCCCTAGACCCTAAACCTTAGAGCCTTAACCTAAAACCCTAGACAATAGACCCTAAGCCCTAGACCCTAAATCCTATACCCTAGACACTAAATCCTAATCCCTACACCCTAAACCCTAGACCCTTTCTCTAAACTCAAAACCCTAAACCCTATACACTTAACCCTAAACCCTAGGCCTTTTTGCCTAGCCTTTAAAACCCAAACCCTAGACCCTTAACCTTAAGCATGTGGATGTAATGATGTTTTTGTTTTTTGGCCAACAATGTGATGATCTAAATAAGGCTTATATATGTTACTTTTCTCTTGTGTTGTTTAAGAGATCCCTAAACTCAAAGAATTTGGCCACTAATGTAATTAGAAATGAAGGAACCAGAAGCATATTTTAAAAAAAGGTTTTGATTTTAATTGGTAGACGACACTTCCTAGTAATTTAAAAGCAAATATATGTAATAATTAAAGCGTCTTTGGCTGGGTGAATTATTGAACATGTGTATGTCCAGCCCTAGTGCATTAATTTGCCACCCCTTACTTGTGTAGTATTATCTTTTGCATATACTTATTCTTGTAAGGCTTTTACTCTATCCTTTTTCTATAGGGGGATGTAAAATTTGCTGAAGTTTTTGAGAAGAAGGGAGCTACAGTTACCTGGATAGAGAACAGTGTCACAATTGCTGGCCCAACACGAGATTCTTTAGGCAGAAAAGTCTTGCAAGGTATTGATGTCAATATGAACAAGATGCCAGTTGTTGGTATGACGCTTGCTGTAGTTGCACTATTTGCCAATGGTCCCATTGCTATAAGAGATGGTATGTTTAGCCTTTTGTTTGTGCAGTACAAGTCTCTTTTAGCAGTTGTTTGTTCTGTGGTTAAATTGATATACTGTTACATGAATCTTGAAAATTGGAATGGTTATTTACTGTATACTTCATGAACCTTTTAGGCATACATGTAATGATGTCATTATTATGATGTGAAATTTTAGAATTGTCCATTATGTATGATTTATGCATACGTAATGTAATCAATTTACCACAATTAAAGTATCTGAAAACTTATTTCATTAAATCTCAAGCTTCACTTTAGCTTTGAAAGCTTGTAAAGTGAGTTCCTTACTCTTGGAAGCCAAATATGTAAATTCGGAAGTTTTCATTGCATGGTATCTTAAGTATAAACTTTGGATTGAAGGAAACTTCACCCAAAAGAGCTTGGAAACTTCCTCTCAGATACAATGAGATCTTTACCTGTAACTTGTTGACTACTCGGACTCGTATAACAGCTTTTAGCAAATACATTTTAGGGCTAGGGTTTCATTCTTTTGGTTCTGGTTGTTGGCTATGATTGTTAGTAGATTAATTTTGCAAGGATAAAATTTGATAGTTGTGGAAGGTTTTAAATTGATATATAAGATGTGCTAAGAATAGCAGAATCATGAAACATAGTGGGAAATCCTTGTCTCCATTGTTTAGGAAAGAAAAATTGACTGGTAGAAAGAGGGTAGGGTGGAAAAGAGAGAGAGGGTGGACTTTCTACTTCTTTTGGATGTTTAAACGACATAAAGTCTACTAACTTTTGGATGTAGACAAAGATGACAGGGTCGGTACACCTCTAGAACCTCAATTTTGGGGCAAGGGAGTGGGAGAGAATCACTCTCTTGCTGCCTCAACATTTCCAAGATGAGGAAACCTATTTTCTATGCCCAAATAACAACTAAAAATGGTTGATTAGAGAGAAAGAGAGGGGCTATCTATAATATGGAGATAAGGAAGAAAAGTAGGCAGTTATTTATTTTTTCCTCTGTTAATATTTGTAGGGAGAGGTGGGTGGGATAGAAACAAATACCGAGTAGACCCAGTTGTTAATATTAATTAGGACTGGTGATATTTGTTTCATCTATATCTTGTTATGTATGTGTTTTTCCTTGCTCCAAATAGGAGGGGGTTGATTTTCTAATCTCTGTATACTTGTATGTTTAAGCTTCTAATGTTCAACTATCTAATAAGAAAACAAAGTAAATTGCATAAATGAAACCCAAAATAGTGAACTAAGACTAGCTCTTGAAAACAGCAAATCTACTTTATATTCTTATCCAGCTTAGTATACATGTAAACACTCTCAAACACGTGTGCGTGCACAGAACCACACTCTTTTATCAGGTTCTATGTTTAAACCTAATTCACACACAACTAATGTATTTAGCTTAGGTTAGTGCTCATTCTAAATAATTGTACCGTTTCCCTATTTTTGGTTGGAACATTGAATCATAGTTTCAATTTCTTGTATGCAGCTGTTGAAGGATGGATTATTTTGGTCACAAGGTTGCATGAGGAAGCGCAAGAGGATGATCAAGAAAATGCATTTGGTGAAGTTGAGAAGATAAATAATCTTCATTTAACTCTTATTGTCAAACTGGTTTCGTTAAGGTAAGTTACAAATATTTTTTCCTTGGGTCAATAACTTATTGTTTTTTATTTGGGATTTGAGGATTTTGTATAACAATAATCTTCTTTTATTTGGTCGTTTGTGATTGGTGTTATATTGTTTCCTTGCTCAATTAGTTCTTATGCATTTCTATTGAATAGGAGATTTTTTCTTCTATGCTTGTATATATTCTATAGATTGATTATTTATAACTTGCAATTTGGCTTTTTGCATCTCTTGCTTGCACAATTCATAGAGAAATGCATTACAGATGTCATTGCACCATACTCAGAAAACATTTTCTATATTTTCCTTAGAAGACCCATATAATTCAGTTTGTATTCCTCTCCAATCCTGATGGTTGATGACCATTTGTTAACTTTTTCATTGTTTTGTTTAGAGAGGAAAGCTTGTGAGAGTATTTGAACCAATGTTTTTGTAATAAATGGATGATATTTGTTCTTGTTTTTCATCTTTTTGGTGTCTTATTCAAATTAGTGTTTTTGTTGTGGTGGTATCTAGTTCCCTTTTGATTAAAAAAAAAATGTTCCATTGCAAAACATAAAAGTTTCTCTTTTGTGTGATTTCCTTTTAGTTCAAACACCCTAACTTTCTTCAATTCATAGCCTTTAAGAATAAGTTGGGGTGGTATCTAGTTCCCTTTTGATTAAAAAAAAAAATGTTCCGTTGGAACACATATGAGTTTCTCTTTTGTTTAAGAATAAGTTGGGGTGGTATCTAGTTCCCTTTTGATTAAAAAAACGGGTTTTTTAAGGAAAAGGGAGTGAGGGAAAGGGCATTCAGTTATTTTCTGTCTTGTGTCTAGGGAAAGAGAGGCTACTCTCTTTGGAGGTGGAGGAGCTGAATTAACACTACCCTGCAGTGGCAGAGGTGTGGAGTGTTATACAACTCCGGTGACCTATTCTCTATTCTTATTCTGTGCTTGTCTGAATATTATTACCTAACAATTTGGTTCCGTTGCCGGGAAACGAAATGGTGGGGACTAGCGAAGGTACAGAATCGTGGGAAAAAATGATTGAAGGTTTCTCTGAGACAGATGGAAAATTCAAAGTGACAGGAATGACCATTGACAAACTCACACAAAAACTTCATGGGGTTGAGGTTTTGAATTCATGGGGTTGAGATTTTGAAAGATCGGATGGAAGAAATGGCTGACGGATTTGAGCAAATGAAGTTGATGATGAAGGCGTTGACTCAAGAAGTGAACCAACGTACACATGTACACGACTTTAGAAAGAATCCATTGACAATGTCAGAAGATCGCAGAACTGAGTCCAGCGACACAGGGAGACAATGACCTCATCCTCAGGATGAACGTCGTCGAACCACTGAAGGAGACGGACTCTGGGGAGATGAGTTCGGATGGGCCCTCAACCGGATTGAGCTCCCAAATTTTGATGGCAGCGACCCAGCGGGTTGGCTTGCCAAAGCTGCCAAATATTTTGAACTACAAAATACCAGTCCAGAACTCAAAATCCAGCTTGCTTTCGTGTGCATGGAGGGACCAGCGGTGAGTTGGTTTTGATGCTTACGCACACAAATACCAAGTTTGTCCTGGGAGATGTTGGCCGAGGAGTTGATTCGGAGATATGGTGGCCGGAAAGCAGAGAATCCGTATGAGCTGCTCGCTGCCAAAACACAAACTAGGATGGTGGAAGAATTTGTCCAGATGTTCGAGGATGCCGTTGCCTTGGTGCCGGAGATGCTAGAGGCACAAGTTTTTGGATACCTCATGCATGGTCTCGATGAAGTCATCCATCGGAGGGTGAGAATTCACAAACCCAAGGATGTAGCTCGAGCTATTGAGTTAGCACGGGACATCGAAGACGACATTCAAGGGGGAACGATGATGAAGACTGGGCAATGTCCAGTAAACCAGGTGACAGGGACGACCGGTTTCGAGTCGGACTCTGGGGTGGGCTGGTCGGGTCGGAACAAAGGACCAAATCTCCAACGGGTCAATCACTCTGGGCTTTTTGGGACAAACGGGTCGAGGCCTTTTCACCAGTCGCACGGGTCGAAGTCCCACCCATCGCAAAATTCTGAGACCCAATGCACAACAGGGGTGCAATAGAGCTCGACAGCAGCAAGCAGAAATGGCAGTCACAGCTCTTCTTCATATCGTGCAAGAGGTAGACACCTTCCATATCAGGAATATGTGTGCCGGCGGGATGAAGGCAAGTGTGTTTCCAGTGTGGTCAACCATACGGACCCACCCACAGATGCCCAGAGAAACATCTCTGTCTCATCAATCTCGGAGAAAATGAGGGGGTGCCTTCGGAGGAGGAGCTCGTCTTATTGGATGCCAGCTTCACTCCGGAAGAAGATACCAGGGCTGGCCCAGAGCTTGAAGGTGAAGTTTTCAATCTCTCATGTTCCTCTATTGGAGGATTTTCTCGTCCCCAAACAATGAAGATGTCGGGGGAAATTGTTGGGAACCAGGTTTTGGTCATGGTGGACTCGGGTGCTAGCCACAATTTTCTATCCTCAAACTTGGCCCAAAGAATTAAACTAATGGTAATTGATACGCCAGAGTTCCGGATTAAACTGGGAAATGGACAATATCAATCAGCAAAAGGGATGTGTCCACAGTTGAGTATAGAGATACAAGGGGCTACGATGACTGCAGATTATCAAGTGTTTCCTTTGGGAGGGATAGATATAATTCTAGGCATGGCCTGGTTAGAAACATTGGGAGATATGAAGGTGAACTGGAAAGAACTAGTGATGTCTTTTGATTACGGGGGAAAACGTGTTACCTTGCAAGGTGATGCCACTCTAGGTAGGACTCAACTTTCACATAGAGCTCTACTTAAAGAATTAGAGTGTGATGATGAAGGGATGGTGTTGCTGGTTTCTCAAGGGGAGCTGAAAACGTGGAAGACAGGGGATTTAATTTATACGGATGTTACACATGCATACCTTTATCTACGGAACAGAGGAACCACATGACTCAGCTACTGAAAATGTTTGATGGAGTTTTCCATGAGCCACAGGGACTACCCCCACTTCGGAAAACTGATCATGCAATCCCCCTTGAACCTGGAATCAAAACTGTGAATGTAAGGCCATACAGGTATGCTCATGTGCAGAAAAATGAGATTGAAAAATTGGTGGAAGAAATGTTAAGGGCAGGAATTATAAAGACAAGTAATAGCCCCTATTCTAGTCCAGTTTTATTAGTGAAGAAAAAGGATGGAAGCTGGAGGTTTTGCATTGATTATAGAGCTTTGAACAAGGTCACCATACCGGATAAATATCCAATTCCGGTAATAGAGGAGTTACTTGATGAATTGAGCAGGGCATTTTTTTTTCTAAATCAGACTTGCGCTCGGGTTACCACCAAATCAGGGTCAGGGATGAGGATGTGCAGAAGACAGCATTTCGTATCCACCATGGTCACTACGAGTTCTTGGTGATGCCTTTTGGACTGAGCAATGCACCAGCAACCTTCCAAGCTACTATGAACGCTGCCTTCAAGCCTTTCCTATGCAGATTCGTCTTGGTATTTTTTTATGACATTTTGGTATATAGTAGGAATTGGCAAGACCATTTGACACACTTGAGAGTGGTGTTAGAGATCTTACAGCAGCAGGAATTCTTTGCCAATCAGAAGAAGTGTAGTTTTGGAGAAAAATCCATTGGGTACCTTGGCCACGTAATTTCTGCCAATGGTGTTTCTATGGATCAAGAAAAAATCAAGAGTGTTTTGAATTGGCCAATTCCCTCAACGATCAAGGCAGTACAGGGATTCTTGGGCTTAACCGGCTATTATAGGAAATTTATTCGGGATTATGGGAAGATATCAAGACCACTGACTGATCTGTTAAAAAAGGGAAATTTCCATTGCAATGAGGCAGCAACTGAAGCTTTCAAGCAGCTGCAACAGAGGCTGATCACTGCTCCAGTCCTTGCTTTTACTGGACTTCCTCAAAATGTTTGTAGTAGAATGTGATGCTTCCAGGAGGGGGCTAGGTGCTGTTCTAATGCAAGAAGGAAGACTAGTGGCCTATTATAGTAAGGGACTATCTGACCAAGCCCTTGCAAAGTCAGTATATGAGAAAGAATTAATGGCTCTAGTATTATCTATCCAACACTGGAGGCCATATTTGATGGGGAGAAAGTTTCTAGTCTTCATTAACCAGCGGAGCTTAAAGTTTCTTTTAGAAAGGGTCACTTCCCCCAACCAGCAAGAATGGCTTGCTAAATTGCTGGGGTACACCTTTGACATCAAATACAAACCAGGGAAGGAGAATAGGGCAGCTGATGCGCTGTCCCGCAAGGAAGACAAGGAAAGTGAGGGTGAACTTTTGATTCTATCACAGCCACGGTGGCTGGAGGCTGACCAGATAAATGAAGAGGTTTTGGGAGACCCTACACTTAAAAAAATAATAGAGGAGCTACAGGAAAACCCTACTTCAAGACCAGTATACTCTTTGGTCAATGGAAGACTCTTTTATACGGGAAGGATGGTGCTTTCTGCTACGTCTAAGTGGATTCCTCAGCTGCTGACCGAGTTTCATTCTTCTCCAGTGGGAGGGCATGCTGGAGTGCAGAAGACTTACTGTCGTTTAGCTTCTTAATTGTTTTGGCAAGAGATGATGCAAACGGTCATCAAGTTTGTAGCTGAATGTGGGGTTTGTCAACAACAAAAATACCTAGCTATGTCTCCAGCTAGACTTTTGCAACCTCTACCAATTCCAAGAGCAATTTGGGAGGATGTAAGTATGGATTTTATTACAGGGTTACCCAAATCTCATGGCTATGATGCTATAATGGTAGTTGTGGACAGATTATCTAAATATGGGCATTTTGTAGCATTGAAACACCCTTTCACAGCTCAAACAGTAGCAGGGCTTTTTGCTAAGGAAATTGTGAAGTTGCATGGGATCCCTAGCTCAATTGTAAGTGATAGGGACCCAACATTCACTAGTCGATTCTGGACCGAATTATTCAAACAGCAGGGGACAGTCTTGAAGATGAGTTCAGCTTATCACCCGGAAACGGATGGACAAACAGAAGTTATGAATAGAAGCCTAGAAACTTACCTACGCTGTTTTTCAAGTGAACAACCTAAACAGTGGGTAACGTGGCTACATTGGGCTGAGTTTAGCTACAACACTTCAGTCCATAGGGCAGCTGGAAAGACACCTTTTGAACTGGTCTATGGGCGTAAACCTCCCACAGTTTTGAGGTTTTTATCAGGGGAATGTTTGGTAGAATCTGTAGCAAATGAGTTGCTGGACAGAGATGAGATTTTGAGGCAATTAAGGTATCATCTAGAAAGGGCCCAGCAACGGATGTGTATGGAAGCAAACAAGGGCAGGAGGGCTGTGGAGTATGGGGTAGGAGACTGGGTTTATCTAAAGTTGAGGCCACAAAGACAAATTTCAGTAGCTCGGAGGGTTTGTCCAAAGCTAGCTGCCCGTTACTATGGGCCATTTAAAGTCTTGACAAAAATTGGACAGGTGGCCTATAGACTACAGCTTCCGGAGACAGCTAGGATACACCCTGTGTTCCATGTTTCCTTGCTGAAAAAAGCTGTGGGGAATCAACCAGTGAATCCCACAATCCCTGCCAATCTAAATTTCGAAACTACAGCTGTTACACCGGAGGAAGCTCTGCAGTACCGAGTCACTACCAGAAATAAACAGAAAATTCCTCAAGTTCTCATAAAATGGTTGGGACAGTCGAGTGAAGATGCTACTTGGGAGGACTCTCAGCTCATCCAAGGCCAATTTCCAGAATTTAGCCTTGAGGACAAGGCTGTTACCCCAGGGGGGAGTATTGTTAGCCCAAAAGAATTAGAAGGATTTGTTAGGCCTGAACAAGTTGGACCCTCTCAGTTGGTGGCAGGTCCAAGCATGCAGAAAGGGTTGAGAGTGTATGAGAGGAGAAAGAAGAGTGGTCCGGAAGTGGGTGGAAGTTAGTTATGGTCAGCAACATGTGTGTGTAAGGGGGATTAGGGTGTTTTAGGAGGGAGGAAGAGAGTGGGAAGGGTATTCATTTATTTTGTGTCTTGTGATTAGGAATTGAGAGTCTACTCTCTTTGGAGGTCTAGGGGCTGTATTGTCACTACCCTGCAGTGGCAGAGGTATTGAGTGCTATACAACTCCGGTGACTTATTCTCTATTCTTGTTCTGTGTTTGTTTGGATAATTTTACGTAACACTATCCCATAACAGCTCTAAGGTCAACATTATATCTGTAAAACTACAAGTGTTTCACACTAACCAAATACACTGCTCTTTCTAATCAATAGTCATACAAAGTCCATTACTATGCAATCTGAAAACCTGATCTATTCTAGGGACATGCAGCTACCTACTTTCTGAGAAAAGAACAACAATCTTACTCGTGATTAAATTGATTGACAACATCTATTGCCTTTTGCTATCCCTTGACTTCATATAAGAAACTGCAATATTGATATTTTTTTCAGAAAAAATAGAAAAAGCAATAGATTCAACTTATTTTTTTGGTAGACAATTAATTCTCAATCGACATCAACACCAACATACTTTACAGGTTTCACATAAAGGTGAGGATTATCCTCAAATTCTGCAGGAAACAAGAAATAGAAAGCAAAGGTCATAAACTGGAGCTGAAATTCATTAAGGTTCAGGAGCTGGACAGAAAATCATATTTGTGCTGTGGTGCAGAATGACATCCCAGAGTTGAAAGATTTAGGTTCACACAAAAGTTAATCTGGGCTTCACGATAAGTTGGGCAGAAAACACATGCTCAACTAAATCAAAATGCAAAGGAGGCAGCAGGAAAATGACTGCCAATAACTGATAAGCTTATAAAATTGAAATTCATATCTTACAAATTATTCAGCCCCCATACAAGTTGTAACAAATATAATAGGACTAGTTCATAAATAAAAAAATAAATTTCAAGTGCAAGAAAATTCCCCTGGCTCATTGATACCTAGGAAGATCTAGATTCTAATACCTTATGACATTGTACAGCAGTAAGCAACCAATTTAAGTTGAGTTGAATTGTCTCCTTAGGTGTATTTTAAGACAATCACAATGCCAAAAATGCATGAAAGCTGTGACACTTTCTTTATCACCCAATAAATGCTTTGAAGCTTGCCACTAGTTTTAAACCCCTGATATCAGCTGCAACTAACATAACTCTACCTGGGTTATCAATTCATGGAATGTTCCTCTTTCCCTTGAGCTTCTGGGTTTCGGAGGTACAGCAATTGTCAGAAATATGCAACTATGCTATGAGAATATGAGAACCATTTGGAATGCATTGAAACAAAAATATTATTAATCCCCAAAATCAGAACTAGGGAAATAATTTCAAAGGACATGAAAAAGCCCATTAAATTGATTCCATTCCTCAAGCTTAAAGAAAGAAATAAACGAGCGAAGACACACCCAGAAGAGAATGCCAAAAGAAAAATAATCAATCTCCAAGACCCTTCATTTCAGAAGTAGGGAGTAACTTCAAAGGACATGAAAAGGCCCATTAAATTGATTCCATTCCTCAAGCTAAAAGAAGGAAATAAACAAAACAAGACACACCCAGAAGAGAATGCCTAAACTCCCAAAAAGGGACCCTCTATTAATGGCAAATCAATCTCAAAGACCCTTCATTTCAGCTCAATTCACTGTCTAGAACAAAACAGTAAGCTACAGGAAGGAAAATGGAGCATTACCTTGCTAAACCAGGGTTAGATGGGCTATGACTCAAACGCCCTTGGAGCACTGACGATAACTGGTAGCGATGGAAAACAGAGTATGAGATGGTGCACGGGTTGGGCAGATTTCCATTTACGCTATGCTGCTACACCGGGAAACGGAAACGGAGGATGAACAAACGCTCACTCTCTCTGGATTTTGTGTAGTATTCAAAATTGTTGAGATGAGGTTTTTTTTTTTTTTTTTTTTTTTTTGTGCCATGTAACAAGAGTTTATTATTGCGAGGATAATACAATTTAGTTTTAAAGGTTAATTGTTGTTTTAATTTTTTTTAAATGAATAATTTAGTCTTCTATTTTTAAAATTAATTATTTAATTTTTCTTATTTTTTAAAAATTATAATTTTAATCTCTCTATCTATTATTTAAGGAAACTTGATGTGACCATAAAAAATTACTTTTTATTATTAATGACACCAATTAAATTATAATTTGTTTGAAAAATTATAATTAAACAATTATTTTAGTTTTTCATAATATTTTATTCTATTATATCGAATGCACTATTTAACTATATATTGGGCTTAGATCTTAAAATAAACAGGACATAACTGCTTAGACTTAACTTATTAATAATCATATATTATTATAATTATCTCTTGAGCTCCTCTTATATTTTGAGTGGAGGAGGCTTCTTAATCTTAATGGCTTGTTTAAAAGAATAAGTTATTAAGCTCAGAACCTTTCAATTTTCCAAACAAAATCCTAAACATTTCATTTTTATTTTTTTTTCCATAGGTACAAATTACTCTTGGATAACCTCCAATTACAAGTACATGAAAAAAAAATGAAAGTAGGCACAACTATTGAATAATTGTTGCAATATTTTTTTTTTTTTATAAACGACAGGGCAGAAGCCTAGACAAAACAAAACCACTGAAGCAAGGATCTAGGTACACTCACTCCACTGGAGTCTTCCATTAGGAGAGACCTCACACTAGGTGGAGGGTCCATAAGACAATCTACTTGAAAGCCTCTATCATGTGCTTCTCTAGCCATAGCATCTGCACATCTATTCCCTTCTCTGTAACCATGGGTAAAATGTAGCTCTCATTCTTGGAGTAGAGAAAAACAAGGATGGCTTCTGTTTGTACAGTTATGCAGCAGCTGCAGGCTGCTTTGAGAATCAGTTTCAATAATCACGAGTTGCAACCCCAGTTGCTAAGCCAACCGCACTTCATAGACCAGCCCCCATAACTCAGTTTGAGTTATTCAGCACTATCCTAAGTTACACAAAAACCAGCAATAAAGTCAATAGAGGCATCACGTATCAGACCACCGCATGCAACAATCATGGAAGGAGTTAACAACGAGCCACCAGTATTGACTTTAACCCAGCCCAAAGGAGTAAAACGCCAAGCAATATTGGTGGGTTTACTGCGGGTACCAAGAGAACCGGCCAAGCTGCTCGACTGAAAAGCACCAAACTCCCTCACACATCCCAGAATTCGACACACCAAATCATCTCCCGCTTGGCTTCCCTCATTAACGACCCAATCATTCCGAGCTTGCCATATTGCATGGAGTGCAACAGTAAAAGTATGAAACCAATCCTTGCCATCGGTGCATAATCAAGTAGTGATCGGCAATCAGCCATGGCCCTCCAGTAAGAGCAAACTGCAGGTCAGATTGTTTAGAAAAGCTGACTAAGAAATGATCCTCATTTAAATCAACTATACGTATAGATCCATCCATTTCCCACATCTTCTGAAACCTGTTAGTCATCATTTGAATCCCTAGTCGTTTGCCCAAGAGATGAACTACCAGGGATTGGCACCAAGGGATATAGTACTCTTCATGCTCCTCTTGCGAGACAGCAATGGTAGGACATGGGTTAAAAGACGAATCATCCCCCTCTGGAGCGCTATCATCGTCACTCTCATAAGCAAACTCATCCTTAAAGTCCTTGTTGTGCCATGGGGAAGACTCCAGGAGCACCTTCTTAGACACCAGCAACCTCTCTTTATACGTAAGGGAAAGATCATCCCGAACAGACGCAGCTTGGCCAGCCATGAAACCACCTTGCCTGGGATCAGAAGTTTCCTAACTCTCCTCCATGGAGACATCCCTTTGCTTTTCCATCTCTCCCTCCTCCAGAACCATAGAGTCAGAGTCCCCATCTTGAGCCTCCTCTCCCGTTTTTTTAACTTCTTTTGCATGATCTTGTCCTAAGGTCATCCTCATCCAGCGACAACGGCGGAGAGGAATTAACTAGATATAATTGTTGCAATATACATACATATATAGAGAATGATTTTCATTACCCCAATATCTTTAGGTAATCACAGAATTTTCCTTTTGGAAAGTATCATTGCCAAGAAAAGCTCCTGCTCCCACTACCCCTAGTCTTTTTCCTCTTAGCCCATCATGTTTCAAAAATTGGGCATAGCCACCTTTTGGGACATATTGTGATGCTTCAACTGTTTCCTTATCCCTAGCACCAATGCCAGCAATAGCTTCAAGGACATTGGCAGCATCTCATACAGTCTTGAAAATTGGACTGTGCCATCCCACACCATGATTCACATTTTTCTAGTTGGCAAAGCAAGGTGTTTGGGTTCTTATTTGTTAAATATAAAATCATTCATGAGACTTTACCTAATAGCTTAAGTTTTTGGGTTGAATCAGTTCATGACATAGTATCAAAGACTCTTTGACCAAATAATTAAAAGATCAAATCCTTATGCCTTTATTTTCTCAATTAAATTGAAATTTTAACATAAGATATTAGTAGACATGTGTTTTATCCACGCTTCAAGCCCAATAGACTTTTTTGTGCGGGGGCGTATTAGATATAAAGTCATTCATAGGCTTTCATCTAAGAGCTTAGACTTTTGTGTGAGATAATTTCTTGACATTATCAAGGGTAGCTCTAGATTTTGGGCAATAGAGTAGAACCCCTCATCTTCAATCCCTTTTCTTGTCCTTGCATTAGACTGCTATCATTCCATTCTAAGTTGAGTGACTTTCTTTAAATGTTATGCCAGAATTTCCTAACCAATCGTTGGTAGCTACATTTGAGGGGCTTTCACATGTGGGGGCATGTTAGATATAAAATCATTTTTAGGCAGTCACCTAATAGCTTAAGCGTTTCAGTGATATGGTTCTTAACATTATCAATGGTAGCTTTAGATTTTGGGCAAAAGAGTAGAACCCCCCCATCTTTAACCACTTTTCTAGTCCTTGCATTAGACTGCTATCCTTCCATTCTAAGTTGAATGACTTCTTTAAATGATGTGCCATAATTTCCTAACCATTTACCATAAGCAGAGATAGACGAGGAAGAAATTAATCGCTACAAGCTACATTTGTTGTTAAGGTTGAGGTTGTTACGATGTGAGTAGTAGCCCAACTTGAAGCTGATAGAGATGAGGGTGATGGTTTCTCCTTGCTGCATGCATTTGCATATGGTTAGGCTTTTCCATATTTGTAAATTGAATGCATATCGGCTTAGGATATGCAATAGTATTCATCATTTTATGAGTTTGAAGATTTTAATAATGTGAAGTCCTCCAGTTGAAAAAATATTGGGATGAATCCATTATTAAGTAAAGCAAGGCCTTTCCAGCATGCTAACATGTTAGAAAGCTGGAGAGACTTTGCTTTCATGGACTCATCCTAATTTTTTTTCAATTGGAAGACTAATGATTATTAAAATTTTCGACACTCACAAAACAATGAATACTATTGCATATGGTGAGCCGATATACATTCGCTTTACAAATATTGAAAACCCTAACCAGATGCAATTGCAGCAAGGAGAAATCATCACCTTCATCTCCATCAGCTTCAAGTGCGGCTACTGCTCACATCATAGCAACCTCAACCTCAGCAACAAATGCAGCTCCCATCAATTTAATTTCTTCCTTGTCTATCTCTGCTTATGGTAAATGGTGTTTCTTGAAATAAGCATGACTTTAAGGACAAACTTGTTTGCTTTCTCATGCCAGAAGCTACATTTGTTATTTTTAAGATGATATAAGGGGAATGAGGTAAAAAAAATAAAGAACAAATAATAAATATTTAACTATCAATATGTGTTGGTGTAGTAAACCTTGGAGATTATGACCAGCATGTTCTCCTTGCTGTATTTGAATTAGGACAGGCTTGCCAAAGCTCCCCAAAGCCAATGATGGTTGAACTCATTACCAGAACCCGAACTCATTTCAGTTTCACTATTAAACCTCAAAAACTGTTGTTTTTCTTATGTTCAAAACATCTCTTGTTAATTTGTCACAACCACTAGCAACTAGTGACAACTCCTAATGAATTATAGCTAAAAACAATATGAAATCTAATTTTGCTTCTCTAAGCAAAGATCGCAACACTGCAATGGTCAAGATAGTTCACCATGTAACAAACCAAATAATTTATCATAGAACCACATACAATTAAAACAACATTAGATAATAATTAATATTACATAAAGAAAGACATGAAAAATAAATAAAGCTATCACAAAACGAACCTTTCTTGTGTAACAAAGTCTCAAATTTAATATTTTTATGTTCAATGATGCCTATCTCGCTATGAAACTTTTGAATTTTGATTGAATTCTTTTTCTTGCAATGTCACCCTACCCGGATGTCTTAGAATTACTTCTCACATTTAGAACATATATTTGGATTGTTCTAACCTTACAGCTTCTTTACGTGAGGTAATTAAACGGATGATGGCACATGAAAGCATAAATGATATCTGATTGATTAAATCAGGTTCTTCATAAAATCTGACCATCACTGTTTGCGATATCATATATTTTTTCTCAGTTCTAGCAATTGCTTCAAAGTCACGAATATTGTCTAAAAGGAGATTCAACTCCTCCAGAAAGAGAGAGAAAATAGATATTTAGGGAGAGATATATAGACAGGTATGAAACATTAATCTATTGGGTCATACACATACACTAATACATGTGTTCAAATCCAAGGGCGGACCACATAAAAACGGCAATTTGACCAGAATAACACAGTTAGGAAAAATAATTATATAAAAAGGGTATTATTCAAAGTATTTATTAAAAAGGGATAGTTTTGAATTATTTAATATTTTTTCGATCAGAAAAAAACACGCTTTATACATAACCCGTGTCTGTCTTGGACTGAAAAATGGCCTTGAAAATTGTGGATGGAAATAAAACGTTTTCCAAAGGAACACGCTTTATATATAAAAAGTGTTCATAAATGGAACACGCTACATAAAGCGTGTTCCTTTCATAAATGGCCTTGCATTTGTGCAACGTATGAGACCCATTGAATTTTTTATTTTCTTTTGAAAAATCTGTTAGAAACAGCATTTAATTTTCATTCACCTCAGCTTTTGCCATAAATAAATTCAAATAGTTATATCCTTTTAAAAATATATTAACTAATAAATAAATAAAATAAATAGATTGTAGCCTGGTCCCACTTCGCTGTTTGTCTTTTGTTGTGTATCTCACTATCTATATTCATTTATAAGCAAATAATAAATACATATGGTCTATTTTCATTTTTCAGAGGAAAAGAAAAATAGATTGTAGCAATAGTTTGAACAGAAAGACATTGGCTTACCCGAACAGAGACTCCTATTTCATACTCACCTTTCCAAAGCTTATTCTACAGTGAAGTTTGTCAAAAAAAAAAAAAAAAAAGGAATAGATTGTAGCAATAGTTTGAACAGAAAGACATTGGCTTACCCGAACAGAGACTCCGATTTCATACTCACCTTTCCAAAGCTTATTCTACAGTGAAGTTTGTCAAAAAAAAAAAAAAAAAAGAAGGNAAAAAAAAAAAAAAAAAAAAAGGAAGGCCATTTATGAAGGGAACACATTTTATGTATGAAGGGTGTTCCATCTATAATTTTGAGACCATTTTTCAATCCAAGGCAGACATAGGTTATGTATAAAGCGTGTTCCCTTTGAACCAACTTTAAAGAGGTAAAACGTGTTCTTCTCTGATAAAAAAATATTAAATGATTCAAAATAACTCTTTATTGGTAAATACTTTGAATAATATCCCTTTTATGTAATTATTTTATCTAATTGTGCTATTCTGGTCAAATTACCCATAAAAACAGCTGATCAATCTACT
>QAOA01007327.1:57973-90407 GCA_003255065.1 Cercis canadensis | reverse complement strand
CTGTGTAATCATGCTTTCTTATGTTCTCCATCTATAGTTAATATGTACTACTTTTTCTCTGGTCTCATGATATGTTTGATCACCAAATTTTAATTGAATCTTCTTGTCTTATATAATTAAAGAATAAAGAGTTGTGCATTATGCTCATATTTCATTCATTAATGTTGCAGGGCTTGATGAACGAGTTAGCATTTGAAGTCGGAGCAAGCTTTGGATCTGTATTCTGTACCATTATGTGATATGGATTAAGAATTTTATCACATTGTATTTGTCTGAACAACTACATTTTGTATGAGTCATGCATGTTCCCAATATCGTCTTTAGTGTTTCACACTTTCACTTGCATTATTTTTTTTTTTAAAAGTGTTTTGTAATTTGCTTCCGTGATGGTTTACTAATTACATGTAGTTCTCCTTATCTTATATATGTTTTGAGTTAAGAATCTTGCATGATGGAAAATTCCATATCTTATATCGTTGGCGTAATATTGACAAAATAATATATGGGGAAAGGAAATAAACGGAAGATGGAAAAGTAATTAAGATGGAGTGATTTTGGTTGCGTAATGAATGCTTTTAAATAAATTTGTGGTGCTTATTTATAAGGTATTAAGATTCGTAATAGATGTATGAAAGTTCACAATAATTACATAATTCAAGACAAATTTAATAAGGGGAGTGAGGAAGAGCTTTAACTTAATAGAACATACTCTCAATCATAAGGCTAATCTTTTTATCCCTTTTCCTAATTCGTATAATAAGGAGATTGCCTAAAAAAATATGACTTAGGCAATTTTTTGGACTTCAGAAAAAATAACTAATTAAACAACTACTTATTTTCTAGCAAACAAAAAATAGTTATTTAATGAAATAATTTTGTTGTTATATAAGCGAAATGCACTTGGAAAAGTATTGAAATTTCTCTGCCATCCAATTCCTAAATGTGTCGAAAGGGAAAATTACCAAAAAACAAAAGTAATGGAAATTTCTTTCAAAATTAAAAATAAAAAGTGTTAATTATCAAAACAAAAACATGACTACTATCAAGAGCATTGAAAAATGAGAGAGAAGAAGTGAAAAATTCGAGGGAGAACATTGAAAGATGAGAGAGAAGAAATGGAAAAATATGAAAAGATGAGAGAAGAGAAGTGGAAAAGTCAAAAAATTTAGAGGACTAAGTGGGGAAGAGAGATAAAATTAAAAATAAAATNGATTTGATCTAAATTATTTTTAAATACTGTTGAGTGGGTTTCATACCCACTCTTTAGATATCTTTTACTTAATTATTTAGTTGTTTATTGAGTTTAATTGCCATCTAATGGGTTGGTTATGTTAAATTATAGGTTTCATGGTTTAAAATGAAGAAATGATGATTTAGGACAGAAAGTAAGGGCTGCAGCCCTTAAAATCAAGAGCTGCAACTCCTGGAACATCAGAATGCAAAAGTTGGACAGCAACCAAGGGCTGCAGCCCTTAAAATACAGACCTGCAGCGCTCAAAACTCTATGCTAGACAAAGGATCAGCGCTGCAGCGCCCGAAATCCAGCGCCGCAGCGACCATTTGCTGTAAAATTTGTGTTCTTGGCAGAGAGGAGCAGCGCCAAGAATTCAGCGCCGCAGCGCCAGAGTCAGCAGAAATTGGATTTTCAGGCAGAGACCCAGCGCCGCAGCTCCCGTGCCAAATTTCTAAATATGTGTCCTTTTTCTTATGTTTCCTTAGGGCTTTTGCTTAGGGGTATAAATAGAGACTTTTAGGAATAATTTGGGGGATTCTTTTCTGGACTTTTTGGAGGCAAGAAGGAGAGCAAAAACAAGGATTGGAGAAGGGCACAACAAGATTGGGGCTTCTCTTCAGAGTTTTTATTCTTCTTCCCTTGGAACCATGTCTAGATTTGATTCTATTATGTTCTTTTCATCTGCTATGAACTAAATTCCTTTCTAGGGCTATGATGTAGCCTAGCTAGGATGATTTTGTGATTTTCTATTTCTTTAATTCAAGAACTCCTTTATTAATTGTCTTCTTCTTCTCAAATCTTCATGTTTCTAATTGCTTGATCACCAATTAGTCGATTAGATAATTACAATGAGACTGGGAGGTAATTTGTAATTAAAGATCATAGAGATTAAGAACATAGGTTGCATGTAGGATAGGAATATACCTCCATGGCCTGTGTAGCTATTTAAAAAGAACCATAAAATTAAGTAAATTTCTAGGTTATTCGCAATTCACATAGGAATATCGTGGGTTCATAACTTAGAAATACTTTTGTTTGACCTTGGGAAAGGCTAATAGATAATTTAGGGCTCTTGGCTAGCAATTAGGAAGATTGTTCTTGGTTAATGAATTAGGAATAGCAAATCAGAATAGCTATGGTGAAATCAAAAGCCCTAGATATTTTTCTCTCTTGATAATTCTATCACTTTTTCTGGTTTAATTTGCTATTTTTCTGGTTTACTTGTTTTTATTCTATTTTTAGTTGTTTCTTGAAAATCTCTACATATTGATTGATTAGATAAAATTAAGGTTAACCCAATTTCGGTAGTTGATACATTAGTCCTCGTGGGAACGATAACTCTATCTCATCTTATTACTTGGAAACGATAACGTACACTTGCGTTAAGATCTCTCACAACAAATACCCATGTCCACCAGTGTTCCAATACACTTGCACACTTTCACCATTGAGAAGGACCACCATCTCAACCTAGATTGTCGCCGGCGTCTGACAAGCTCTGCCCAAATTGTCGCCAACATCTGATATCTGCCCAAACCATCACAGGAATTTGACCAAAGTTTGCAAGGTGCCGGTGTCTAACCACCCTTTGCAAGGTTGCTGCCATCTAACCAGCGTTTGCAGTGCCGCCGGTGCTAACCACCATTGTAACCCATGGCTAATCCTGTCACCTGCAACCATAACCCAATTTGGCTCAAAGGTTTCTCTTTTAATTTTCCATTCAAGGATTTTGAGACTACCACACATGACCTGAAAACCCATTGATCTTAGGTAGGTTTCAAAGCACCATTTCTTGCACAAGAAATTTGCCGATTGCCATGGATCAATTATGTCTAACTTGTTTTATTATATAAAGAAATTTGTTTGAAATAAGGTGATTGCTAAGTTATACTCCTCTAAGAGTGGTGTAGTTCTACCCACCCCTCATTGCGAGATTTTTGGTAGAACTCAAAGGCCAAATGTGGTGTAATTGCAAAGATTTCAAAAAATTGAGTCATTTAGCAATTTCTTATAAAATTCAAGAATGACACAATATAAGAAAGCATGTCATACAAAAAAAAATTTACTTTTGCCAAAAAAATGGAGGCTAAGTCTACAATACCAATGCCTCAAAATAGGCACCGGTGCAAAGGGCAATAGAAGGCTAAGATTAAGTCACATGTATGTTTCAGATTTGATTACTTAATATTAACTATAAATGATTAATTATATTTTAGCCCAAAAAAATTTATGTATTTATATTTGTTACCCCCTAACTAAAAACATAGTTTTTTCACTTCTCCTCTATCATTCTCACGACCATACCCACCACCTTGTTCCTCCCCATAGCTTGGCTTCCGACCATAACCAAATCCAAAGCCGCCTTCTCCACCAGAGGGCCGAAAGGCCGGTGCAGGTTGAGGCTTGGGACGAGCAATGTGACTGTGTCCTCCATTTCTGGCCTATTCCCTGCTTCCATTCTCTGTCGCCTCACCAACCTCACCTCCATAACCCTCTCCAAAAACTCCATATATGGCACTCTCCCTTCTGAAATCTCCCTCTGTCACAGTCTCCTTCACCTTGACCTCTCTCAAAACCTCCTCACGGGTCCTCTGCCTCTCACTTTATCTCAAATTCTCAATCTTGTGCAATTTCATGGTAGTAATAACAAGTTTAGTGGATCGCTCCCTAATAGTATTCTGAATCTTGGACAACTAGAATGTCTTGATCTTCACAGCAATAATCTCTCGGGTGAGCTTCCAAGGGGAATTCACTCATGGGAGAAGCTCATCCTGTTGAATTTAGCTCATAATGAGCTTAGTGGACAAATTCTAGATGAAATTAAGAGCTTGTCCAAGCTCAATGTTCTTGACCTTTCTTACAACCAATTTTTCGGAAAAATTCCTATGACGCCTCTCTGCAAATCCACAATGTCCATCAGCATAGTAGACCATGCTCTTCCCTACAACACCCACGACCTCTATGATGTCACCTTCTACACCCATATCATCCACACATTGCTCACCAATGACCCTTCCATGGTCGATTCCTGGCTCTCCGACATCAACATCCACCAATCCACTGCCGCCGCTGGTGGCCCCCTAATCGTTGGCCTCGACGTTGAGTGGCAACCCAATTTCCAGCGCAACATGCAGAACCCAGTGGCCATCTTGCAACTTTGCATGGGCCAACGATGCCTCATCTTCCAAATCCGTCACTCCCCAAACATCCCCAAATCGCCATAGGTGAGAAGAACTCTTGCTTGGCTTCACCAAGCCCAATTAAATGACCCAAAAAAAATTGGGGTCCAACTATAATTTAACAAAAATATTAAGGTACTATGTTATTATTAGAAAAATCAAAAGCCCAAGTTGGCCATCAAACCATCACAACTATTTATTAGGCCAAGTGAATGATTGAATAGTGATTAAGTGGCCTTTACACCGGTGCCCATTTTGAGGTATTGGTATTGTAGACTCAGCCAAAAATGGAATATGACATACTTTTTTATATCGTACCGTTTATGCATTTTATATAAAACTATGTGTTTTGTCACATATTGTATGACTTAGTTTTTCGAGATATTCACAACGACACCAAAATCACTAAATGGGTCCTATCAAAAATCTCCTAATAAAGGGGTGGGTAGCGCTAGAGGAGGTGTAGCTTAGCAAATACCAATAAATAATCCAAAATTAGTTAGCTGTATCATCGTAATTTGGGAGAGTGGGAGAGAATGATATTAGAGCTTATAATTTGCATTTAAGGATGGGCTGGCCTCTATTGGCTGGAAAAAAAAAAATTGGGGCCTTGGCCCGGCCCGATTGGCCCTTTCTATTTGCCAAGTCTAGATGAGATGGTACTTCGATGCCATAGCAGATCAAGAGAACTGGGACATGTCGTCTCCTTTACAGCAGTGACCTCTATTTTAATAACGAAGATATTTTACCAACGAGGGAAAAGAGGTTCACGAGGGTGAAATTATCAAAGGTAATCCATGTAGCACTCATTGAACAGATATCATGGAAACCATGATATTTTATTACAATGAATTTCACTAAGAAAAGCAGTCAGGATATTCACCAGCATCTAGTTCTGACTGCAACTAATAAAGACAGCAGCAGTTCATAGATCATTATCAATTTTATGCCAATACTTCAACTAAGGAAAAACCTAAAAAATTATTAGTTAAAATAGGCTTAACGCTTGAAGCAATTTTAGAAATAAAAAAATCAATATGACTCATTTCAATCATGTATGTGGGGATTTAGGAACATTGGCAGTAAACTATTAAGGGAAAAGTAGTTTAAAAAAAAAAAATATATATATCAGGTATTGGCAGAAAGATGGTAAGATGTTACCAATAGTCATTACAAGAGCATATTGCATCTTTAAAATGATGGAAGCGGTTTGAGTCTCTTACTATAATTTCCTTCTGAAAATGATCTGAAGCTAATTTCATGAAGTTATGGCAATCCACACAAATACGGATGTTCTTCATAATTTTGATAACATTCCCACCACAAGGCAAATTTTCTTCATTCATTATTGCAAACACCAATGCCATCTTCTCGCTGTGATGGAATAATTGCTCTTCTTTTTGCTCCTCTTCTGTGTCATACAAGGCTAAGCTCTTCTCTGGCACATAACCTTTTCCCTTTAACTGTCCAATTAATACCTCAAGCTGGTTGTATATGACTTCCCTCCGTGGATGACACAGACCACCAGAGGCAAACTCATGGACATGTTTCCCAATTTCAATCCAGCTTAATCCTGGTTCTTTTCTGACTTCTGAACCCCTCATTTCCTTCCTAACTAAACCAGCTTCACTAAAACTACCGGCAGAAGAATATATATTTGACATTTGCACATATCCCAAGGAATTTACAGGGTCTGACTCTATAAGTTTATCAGCTGCTAATTTGGCCAAGTGAGTCTCACCATGCCTCCTGCAAGATCCAAGTAATGCACTCCAAATTACAGAATCAGGTTTCATTGGCATTTTACTTATCAACTCCTGAGCTTCAAGCATTTTCCCAGCTCGTCAAAAAAGGTCAACCATGCATGCATAATGATCTAGCTGAGGAATAATTCCATGATTCTCAGACATGGAGTTGAAAATTTTGACATTAAAGAGGGTGTGACATTAAAATATATATATAACCTACCTTTGAAAGGACATAATGAGTAGCTGGGCCACATGCAACGATTTGTGCTCCACATCCAAACGTACTTCTGTTAGTCCTACGTACTCCCCTGCATACAGTTTTGCATGAATGACCAACTTAATTGTGTTAAAGATTTTAATATACAATAATATGAGCCTTCTTGACTACAGTTAGTGTGTGTTCATTCTAACTTATGGGTTACAAATCCACCAAGACGCCTTTATAAGATGTAATATATCCTGTTTTTTTTGTTTTTGGCCTTCAAGCATATTTGTATCTAAAACATAGACATGAATACTATAAAACTACACATTTAAGACTAAAATTCAAAGCCAAAAGTTATCAATTTATGACAAATTTTCTATGGGTCTCTTATCTTTGAAAGACTTCTTTTCTCCAATCAATAACTCATGATTTCTTGTCATGAACTTTGTTCTTTTTCCTTATTTTTAAAGTTTAATCAACTCTATTTGAATAACAAATGCAATTGGGTTGGTGTTTGTTTGACACACTTGGGTAGGTTATTTGAATCAAAGCCCATATCATATACTAACAGGAACATGAAAGTAAAAGCCCAAAACATAAAAACAAGACTCGATGCACATGATGAAGAGAAGTCCTAACTTTTATAGATATTTTTCTTTTATTTCCCATCAACTTGTTTCGATCCACAGTGCTTAATTTTCTGCGGTTGGCCACGAACTGTGATTCAGACTCGTGTGTTGACTCGTATACATGAAACAAATGTCAACTTATCTGCACTTTTTGTTTAAAAAATTCTTAAAATATCATTGTTTTGTCATATTCATTATGAAACAAATACCACCTTATAATTTTTTATCTGTACTTTTTGTCCAAAAAATTCTTAAAATATCCTTGTTTTCTCATATTCATGAAACAAATGCCACCTTATAAATTTTGATCTGTACTTTTTTTTCTAAAAAAATGCTTAAAATATCTTTATTTTGTCATATTCATAAAATAAATGCCACCGTATAATTTTTTATCTATACTTTATTTTTCTAAAAAAAATTCTTAAAATATCCTTATTTTGTCATATTCATGAAATAAATGCCACCGTATAATTTTTTATCTATACTTTATTTTTCTAAAAAAAATTCTTAAAATATCCTTATTTTGTCATATTCATGAAATAAATGCCACCGTATAATTTTTTATCTGTACTTTTTTTTTCTAAAAGAATTCTTAAAATACCCTTGTTTTGTCATATTCATAAAATAAATGCCACAATATAATTTTTTATCTGTACTTTTTTTTTTCTAGAAAAATTCATAAAATACCCTTGTTTTGTCATATTCATGAAATAAATGCCACCTTATAATTTTTTATCTGTACTTTTTTTTTTCTAAAAAAATCCTTAAAATATCCTTGTTTTGTCATATTCATAAAATAAATGCCACCTTATAATTTTTTATCTGTACTTGAGCAACTTGAGCATCACCTTTGGCAGCACCCATGAAAGTGCAAAATGATAAGATCTTTATAAATATTTTTTGAAAATCTCTCAATACCCTTTGAGTTATTGTTAAGGGTCCCATATTTTATTTATTTATTTATTTTTGAGGGAAGGGGTCACATAATTATTATATGCTGACATCTAGTTCTATTGAATTTTATAATTATCTTTTCTTGTTTCCTCTATGAAAGGCTTTGAACTCACTATAATGAATGTTTGTTGGGGCTTTGATGGGGGAGAATTAATAAAAAGGAAAAACAATGAACTTTTTCTAAAAAAAATAGAAACAGAAAATGCTAATTACCATCAGAACCCATTCAAAACCAACCAAACACAAGCAAATTGAACAGTTCTAGATGGATTTGGATCCAGTCATGTCACTTGAGTCATGTTGCTCAAATCTGAGCCGTCTATTTTATTAAAGTTCATTTTAACCATTAAATATTAATGTGTTTTAATGGTTGAAATGACCTTAAATAAAATAGACGGCTTAGATCTAAGCAACATGACTCAAGTTAACATGACTGGATCTCTTCCCGTTCTAGATAGCGCATGGGCAAGATGGGACGACTAACATTGAATGAACCGGTTTAAGATCGGTTTAGTTTTAGCTAAGTAAAACCGACAGAAACCGAACTCGACAGAACAATAATTATGCATATAATTTTTTTACTTCTCTACCTTGCACGTAATTCAAAGTCTGCATAATTCCAAATTCTCATATTTTATTTTTAATTTTATCTCTCTTCCCCACTTAGTCCTCTAAATTTTTTGACTTTTCCACTTCTCTTCTCTCATCTTTTCATATTTTTCCATTTCTTCTCTCTCATCTTTCAATGTTCTCCCTCGAATTTTTCACTTCTTCTCTCTCATTTTTCAATGCTCTTGATAGTAGTCATGTTTTTGTTTTGATAATTAACACTTTTTATTTTTAATTTTGAAAGAAATTTCCATTACTTTTGTTTTTTGGTAATTTTCCCTTTCGACACATTTAGGAATTGGATGGTAGAGAAATTTCAATACTTTTCCAATTGCATTTCGCTTATATAACAACAAAATTATTTCATTAAATAACTATTTTTTGTTTGCTAGAAAATAAGTAGTTGTTTAATTAGTTATTTTTTCTGAAGTCCTAAAAATTGCCTAAGTCATATTTTTTTAGGCAATCTCCTTATTATACGAATTAGGAAAAGGGATAAAAAGATTAGCCTTATGATTGAAAGTATGTTCTATTAAGTTAAAGCTCTTTCTCACTCTCCTTATTAAATTTGTCTTGAATTATGTAATTATTGTGAACTTTCATACATCTATTACGAATCTTAATACCTTATCAAATAAGCACCACAAATTTATTTAAAAGCAAGCATTCATTACGCAACCAAAATCACTCCATCTTAATTACTTTTCCATCTTCCGTTTATTTCCTTTCCCCATATATTATTTTGTCAATATTACGCCAACGATATAAGATATGGAATTTTCCATCATGCAAGATTCTTAACTCAAAACATATATAAGATAAGGAGAACTACATGTAATTAGTAAACCATCACGGAAGCAAATTACAAAACAACTTTAAAAAAAAAATAATGCAAGTGAAAGTGTGAAACACTAAAGACGATATTGGGAACATGCATGACTTATACAAAATGTAGTTGTTCAGACAAATACAATGTGATAAAATTCTTAATCCATATCACATAATGGTACAGAATACAGATCCAAATACAGATCCAAAGCTTGCTCCGACTTCAAATGCTAACTCGTTCATCAAGCCCTGCAACATTAATGAATGAAATATGAGCATAATGCACAACTGTTTATTCTTTAATTATATAAGACAAGAAGATTCAATTAAAATTTGGTGATCAAACATATCATGAGACCAGAGAAAAAGTAGCACATATTAACTATAGATGGAGAACATAAGAAAGCATGATTACACAGTCAACTGCTTAAGCAACATTTAAGACAACTGAGAACCTTTATATACACTTCAATTTGCATACGTTATACCAATATGGGAGGAACTCAACAGTTGACCCAAAAATGTTCAAGTGATATTCCTTGTGAAATTAATACACAAAATATATAAACCAAAACTTGTTGAAATCCTACCTGGTTGGAGGCTTTCTTGCTCGCTAGCAGTGCATGATTATCACAGAAGACTGCATGCTTGTGTTTGTATTTTTTTTCTTGGAAACAAGTGATGCAGAGATCATAAGTTTTTTTTGACGTTTTGTCAAAACACTTAGCACAAGTAAAATAGAGTTCCTTCAAAAAGTCTTGGCATGCATCGCAGAAAAGTGGCCTTCCACTGGCACAAATGTAAAACAAAGTGATGACTTCCTCAAAGTCCAGGTAGCCATTGCCGTCCTTACCTTTGGATTAGAAATCTCAGGAAAGCCTTTTTTTTTTGAGAAATTTCAAATACTCAGGAAGGCTTATGTTTCCATCTTTATCAGCATCTATTTTCTGGAAATATTTAGATGCACTTTTCTTCTCCTTCTCTGATAGGTTGCTATAGTAAACTAATGCAGCCCGGTGTATCTCCTCCATCTCCCTTTTTCTCCGCCTTTATTTACATCAATTAGATTGGTCATACTTATTTAAACTCACTAATTGGCAAATTAACCTATTAGCCAACAAGACAAATGAAAGTGGATGGTAGAGATGCTGACGCTTGTGGTGAAGGAAAATTTCCACTTGAAATCCTTCACTTGCTTTCCACACTTCGAGACAAAGTTGATGGGAAATAACAGAAAAATATCTGGAAGACTAGTTTGTGTCTTTTGCCACGAAATATCCTTTCAGACTTTTAGTTCCGTGGTCTTTTGATATTTAGCTTGTTTATTATCTCCTATAACCAATCATCTCACCCTTCATCTTATGCATCAAGTCTTTGTTTTTAGAGTAAATCTACATTTGCGTCCTCGAAAAATTTGAGTTTTAATAAAATAATCTTTAAAATATTAATAACTACAAAATAATCCTTAAAATATTAGACATCCATAACAAAATAGTTTACCGTTAAAAATAGGAAATGACATGAAGGGGATTTGTGTTTTGAGTTATTTGCACGCAATTTCAATATCAATAATTGGCAATTTAAATGACATGAAGGGACAAGGAAAATTAAGATGTCGAGTTCTTAAAGCCCAGCAACAGGAAGAAAGGAGAGGTGCATAATCACGTTGTACAAAATTACAAACAAAATTAATAATGCTTCAAATTGTTTCAACATATATTTGGTGAATCGAACATTATTTTTGGATATTAAATTTTGGCCAAATTGAAAGTTATTAAGAGTGAAACAAACATTTGTATCTTTTTTCTCTTTTGGCCTTCAAGCATTTGTATAATTGTATCTAAACTTAGACATCAATACTATAAAACTGCACATTTAAGACTAAAATTCAAAACCAAAAGCTATCAATTCATGACAAATTTTCTCTGGGTCTCTTATCTTTGAAAGCATCACTTCTTTTCTCCAATCAATAACTTATGATTTCTTGTCATGAAGTTTGTTCTTTTTCCTTGTTTTTAAAGTTTAATCAACTCTCTTTGAATAACAAATGCAATTGGGTTGGTCTTCGTTTTACACACTTGGGTAGGTTATTTGAATCAAAGCCCATATCATAGACTTGATGCACATGAAGAAGACTGAGATGATTGGTTATAGGAGATAATAAACAAACTAAATATCAGAAGACCATGGAACTAAAAGTCTGAAAGGATATTTCGTGGCAAAAGACACAAACTAGTCTTTCAGGACAGTTGCACCCATGTGACAAATATACCTTTTATAGATATTTTTCTTTTATTTCCCATCAACTTGTTTCGAAGTGTAGCAAGAAAGTCAAGGATTTCAAGTGGAACTTCGAAGTGGGCTCCATTTTTCTTCACAACAACCGAGTTGATTTTTCTTCACCATGCGACCAAGTCAACCCGCAGTCAAGCCTCAGCATCTCTACCATCCTCTTTCATTTGTCTTGTCGGCTAATAGCTTAATTTGCCAATTAGTGAGTTTAAATCAGTATTAGCAATCTAATTGATGTAAACAAAGGCAGAGAAAAAGGGAGATGGAGGAGATACACCGGGCTGCATTAGTTTACTATAGCAACCTATCAGAGAAGGAGAAGAAAAGTGCATCTAAATATTTCCAGAAAATAGATGCTGATAAAGATGGAAACATAAGCCTTCCTGAGTATTTGAAATTTCTAAAAAAAAAAGGCTTTCCTGAGATTTCTAATCCAAAGGTCTTCGAAGAGCTCGACAAGGACGGCAATGGCTACCTGGACTTTGGGGAAGCAATCACTTTGTTCTACATTTGTGCCAGTGGAAGGCCACTTTTCTGCGATGCATGTCAAGACTTTTTGAAGGAACTCTATTTTACTTGTGCTAAGTGTTTTGACAAAACGTCAAAAAAAACTTATGATCTCTGCATCACTTGTTTCCAACAAAAAAATTACAAACACAAGCATGCAGTCTTCTGTGATAATCATGCACTGCTAGCGAGCAAGAAGACCTCCAACAAGGTAGGACTTCAACAAGTTTTGGTTTATATATTTTGTGAATTAATTTCACTTAAACATTTTTGGGTCAACTGTTGAGTTCCTCTCATATTGGTGTAACGTATGCAAATTGAAGTGTATATAAAGATTCTCAGTTGTCTAAAATGTTGCTTAAGCAGTTGACTGTGTAATCATGCTTTCTTATGTTCTCCATCTATAGTTAATATGTACTACTTTTTCTCTTGTCTCATGATATGTTTGATCACCAAATTTTAATTGAATCTTCTTGTCTTATATAATTAAAGAATAAATAGTTGTGCATTTTGCTTCATATTTCATTCATTAATGTTGCAGGGCTTGATGAAGAAGATTTCCCAGGATTTAGCAGTTGAAGTCGGAATAGGCATTGGAGCTGCATTCTGTACCATTATGTGATATGGATTAAGCATCTTCTCACATTGTATTTGCCTGGACAACTACATTTTGTACGAGTCATGTTTCCAATATCGTCTTTAGTGTTTCACACTTTATTTTTTTAAGTTGTTTTGTAATTTGTTTCTGTGATGCTTTAGTAATTATATATAGTTTAATGAAATGTGCTCTTAATTATAAGACTAATCTTTTGATCATCTTTCTTAGTTCATTTAATAAGGAAATTGCCTAAAAAAATATGACTTAGGCAATTTCGGACTTCAAAGAAAATAACTCACTAAATAACTACTTATTTTCCATTTTTTTTTCTAGCCAAAAAAAAATAGTTATTTAATGAAATAATTTTGTTATTATATAAGCAAAAAGCACTGGGAAAAGTATTGAAAATTTCTCTGCCGTCCAATTCCTAAATGTGTCAAAAGGGAAAATTACCAAAAAAGAAAAGTAATGAAAATTTCTTTCAAAAATTAAAATAAAAAGTGTTAATTATCAAAACAAAAATATGAACACTAGTATCATGAGTGGGAATCACATGATTACTAGTGATCATATGTAAAATCCAATAATCATTTTTCTATTTTGGTAATTAGCATTTTTTTTTTCTATTTTTTAAAAAAGTTAATTGTTTTTCCTTTTTATTAATTCTCCCCGCATCAAAGCCCCAACAACCATTCGTTGTCGCGAGTTCAGAGCCTTTCATAGAGGTTGGTGAACACACGAGTCTGAATCACAGTTCGAGGTGAGTTCAAGCGCCAAGTTGATGGGAAATAATAGAAAAACATCTGTGAAAGCTATATTTAGCTTGTTTATTATATTCTATANGAAACAAGTTGATGGGAAATAATAGAAAAATATCTGTGAAAGCTATATTTAGCTTGTTTATTATATTCTATAACCAATCATATCTGAGTCTTCATCATGTGCAGTCTTGTTTTTATATATGTTTTGGACTTTCATACTCCTGTTAGTATATAATATGGACTTTGATTCAAATAGCCTACGCAAGTGTGTTAAACAAGGACCAACCCAATTGCATTTGTTATTCAAATAGAGTTGACTAAACTTTAAAAATAAGGAAAAAGAACAAACTTCATGACAAGAAATCATAAGTTATTGATTGGAGAAAAGAAGTCTTTCAAATATAAGAGACCCAGAGAAAATTTGTCATAAAATTTATAGCTCTTGGTTTTGAATTTTAGTCTTAAATGTGCAGTTTTATGGTATTGATGTCTATGTTTTAGATACAAATGCTTAAAGGCCAAAAAAAAATGATTGGATAAGGAGGGTAGGATATGATAACTTATCCTATCCTACTTTAGTCCAATGTTTGATGGCTTAATAGAATAGGATAAACTAATCCAATTCTCTAAACAGGATTCTATGATATTACATGTATATGTCATATTACACTGATATAACAAACATAAGTAATTTTCATATTTTATTTAATATAAAATTAATTTATTTCATTTACTCAAATAAACTTAAAAATAATTAATTTGTACACATTGGCTATTCTTATGTAATATGACATAATCTAAGAAATTTTCCATAATTAATCCTACTACTGTAGTAGGGTTCAAATTAGATTGACAGGATAGGATTTGATCTAAATTATTTTTAAATACCCATGTCCACCCCTGCGTTCCAATACACTTGCACACTTTCACCATTGAGAAGGACCACCATCTCAACCCAGATTGTCGCCGGCGTCTGACCAGCTCTGCCCAAATTGTCGCCGGCATCTGATATATGCCCAAACCATCACAGGAATTTGACCAAAGTTTGCAAGGTGCCGGTGTCTAACCACCCTTTGCAAGGTTGCTGCCATCTAACCAGCGTTTGCAATGCCGCCGGTGCTAACCACCATCTAACCATCGTAACCCATGGCTAATCCCGATACTGTCACCTGCAACCATAACCCAATTTGGCTCAAAGGTTTCTCTTTTAATTTTCCATTCAAGGATTTTGAGACTACCACACATGACCTGAAAACCCAGTGATCTTAGGTAGGTTTCAAAGCACCATTTCTTGCACAAGAAATTTGCCGATTGCCATGGATCAATTATGTCTAACTTGTTTTATTATATAAAGAAATTTGTTTGAAATAAGGTGATTGCTAAGTTATACTCCTCTAAGAGGGGTGTAGTTCTACCCACCCCTCATTGCGAGATTTTTGGTAGGACTCAAAGGCTAAATGTGGTGTAATTGCGAAGATTTCAAAAAATTGAGTCATTTAACAATTTCTTATAAAATGCAAGAATAATACAATATAAGAAAACATGTCATACAAAAAAAATTTACTTTTGCCAAAAAAAAATGGAGGCTGAGTCTACAATACCAATGCCTCAAAATAGGCACCTGTGCAAAGGGCAATAGATGGCTAAGATTAAGTCACATGTATGTTTCAGATTTGATTACTTAATATTAACTATAAATGATTAATTATATTTTAGCCCAAAAAAATTTATGTATTTATATTTGTTACCCACTAACTAAAAACAGTTTTTTCACTTCTCCTCTATCATTCTCACGACCATACCCACGACCCTATTCCTCCCCATAGCTTGGGACGAGCAATGTGACTGTGTCCTCCATTTCTGGCCTATTCCCTGCTTCCATTCTTTGTCGCCTCACCAACCTCACCTCCATAACCCTCTCCAAAAACTCCATATATGGCACCCTCCCTTCTGAAATCTCCCTCTGTCACAATCTCCTTCACCTTGACCTCTCTCAAAACCTCCTCACGGGTCCTCTGCCTCTCACTTTATCTCAAATTCTCAATCTTGTGCAATTTCATGGTAGTAATAACAAGTTTAGTGGATCGCTCCCTAATAGTATTCTGAATCTTGGACAACTAGAATGTCTTGATCTTCACAGCAATAATCTCTCGGGTGAGCTTCCAAGGGGAATTCACTCATGAGAGAAGCTCATCCTGTTGAATTTAGCTCATAATGAGCTTAGTGGACAAATTCCAGATGAAATTAAGAGCTTGTCCACGCTCAATGTTCTTGACCTTTCTTACAACCAATTTTTCGGAAAAATTCCTATGACCCCTCTCTGCAAATCCACAATGTCCATCAGCATAGTAGACCATGCTCTTCCCTACGACACCCACGACCTCTATGACGTCACCTTCTACGCCCATACCATCCACACATTGCTCACCAATGACCCTTCCATGGTCGATTCCTGGCTCTCCGACATCAACACCCACCAATCCACTGCCGCCGCTGGAGGCCCCCTAATCGTTGGCCTCGACGTTGAGTGGCAACCCAATTTCTAGCGCAACATGCAGAACCCAGTGGCCATCTTGCAACTTTGCATGGGCCAACAATGCCTCATCTTCCAAATCCATCACTCCCCAAACATCCCCAAATCGCCATAGGTGAGAAGAACTCTTGCTTGGCTTCACCAAGCCCAATTAAATGACCCAAAAAAAATTGGGTCCAACTATAATTTAACAAAAATATTAAGGTACTATGTTATTATTAGAAAGACCAAAAGCCCAAGTTAGCCATCAGACCATCACAACCATTTATTAGGCCAAGTGGATGATTGAATGGTGATTAAGTGGCCTTTACACCAGTGCCCATTTTGAGGTATTGGTATTGTAGACTCAGCCAAAAATGGAATATGACATACTTTTCTATATCGTACTATTTATGCATTTTATATGAAATTATGTGTTTTGTCACATATTGTATGACTTAGTTTTTTGAGATATTCACAATGACACCAAAATCACTAAATGGGTCCTATCAAAAATCTCCTAATAAAGAGGTGGGTAGTGCTAGAGGAGGTGTAACTTAGCAAATACCAATAAATAATCCAAAATTAGTTAGCTGTATCATCGTAATTTGGGAGAGTGGGAGAGAATGATATTAGAGCTTATAATTTGCATTTAAGGATGGGCTGGCCTCTATTGGCTGGAAAAAAAATGGGGCCTTGGCCCAGCCCGATTGGCCCTTTCTATCTGCCAAGTCTAGATGAGATGGTACTTCGATGCCATAGCAGATCAAGAGAACTGGGACATGTCGTCTCCTTTACAGCAGTGACCTCTATTTTAATAACGAAGATATTTTACCAACGAGGGAAAAGAGGTTCACGAGGGTGAAATTATCAAAGGTAATCCATGTAGCACTCATTGAACAGATATCATAGAAACCATGATATTTTATTACAATGAATTTCATTAAGAAAAGCAGTCAGGATATTCACCAGCTTCTAGTTCTGACTGCAACTAATAAAGACAGCAGCAGTTCATAGATCATTATCAATTTTATGCCAATACTTCAGCTAAGGAAAAACCTGAAAAATTATTAGTTAAAATAGGCTTAACGCTTGAAGCAATTTTAGAAATAAAAAATCAATATGACTCATTTCAATCATGTATGTGGGGATTTAGTAACATTGGCAGTAAACTATTAAGGGAAAAGTAGTTTAAAAAAAAAATATATATATATCAGGTATTGGCAGAAAGATGGTAAGATGTTACCAATAGTCATTACAAGAGCATATTGCATCTTTAAAATGATGGAAGCGGTTTGAGTCTCTTACTATAATTTCCTTCTGAAAATGATCTGAAGCTAATTTCATGAAGTTATGGCAATCCACACAAATACGGATGTTCTTCATAATTTTGATAACATTCCCACCACAAGGCAAATTTTCTTCATTCATTATTGCAAACACCAATGCCATCTTCTCGCTGTGATGGAATAATTGCTCTTCTTTTTGCTCCTCTTCTGTGTCATACAAGGCTAAGCTCTTCTCTGGCACATAACCTTTTCCCTTTAACTGTCCAATTAATACCTCAAGCTGGTTGTATATGACTTCCCTCCGTGGATGACACAGACCACCAGAGGCAAACTCATGGACATGTTTCCCAATTTCAATCCAGCTTAATCCTGGTTCTTTTCTGACTTCTGAACCCCTCATTTCCTTCCTAACTAAGGGGAACTTTAATTTACCCCAGGCTAAAATATGGGGTTATATAACCCCATCCTACGTGGATGAATCTGAGCCTTTATTATGTCCATCAGACAAAATGGACGNTTATCAGCTGCTAATTTGGCCAAGTGAGTCTCACCATGCCTCCTGCAAGATCCAAGTAATGCACTCCAAATTACAGAATCAGGTTTCATTGGCATTTTACTTATCAACTCCTGAGCTTCAAGCATTTTCCCAGCTCGTCAAAAAAGGTCAACCATGCATGCATAATGATCTAGCTGAGGAATAATTCCATGATTCTCAGACATGGAGTTGAAAATTTTGACATTAAAGAGGGTGTGACATTAAAATATATATATAACCTACCTTTGAAAGGATATAATGAGTAGCTGGGCCACTTGCAACCATTTGTGCTCCACATCCAAACGTACTTCTGTTAGTCCTACGTACTCCCCTGCATACAGTTTTGCATGAATGACCAACTTAATTGTGTTAAAGATTTTAATANTGACCAACTTAATTGTGTTAAAGATTTTAATATACAATAATATGAGCCTTCTTGACTACAGTTAGTGTGTGTTCGTTCTAACTTATAATATATCCTGTCTTTTTGTTTTTGGCCTTCAAGCATTTGTATCTAAAACATAGACATGAATACTATAAAACTACACATCTAACACTAAAATTCAAAGCCAAAAGCTATCAATTTATGACAAATTTNAACACTGCTGCTTTCAGACAAGGAAGAGAAGACACTAAGTAGCGTGGCACGGTCAAACCCAATCCCATTGCAGTACATTTGTGTAAACAGGTGAATGGCCTGGTCCCCAAGTCTACGACATTGAAAACCTGCAATCATTGAATTCCAAGAAATAAGATTACGGAATTCCATTGACTTGAACATGGTCCAGGCCTCATCTGTTCTATGATCAAAACCAACATTGCAGCCAGAACACTTGCTATACATGGTAATAAGAGCATTTGCAACATACAAATTGGCATCCAGAGAAATTTTCAAAGCACCTGCATGTACCTGCCTACCACATTTAACATCATGCTGCTCACACGCACCCAGCAAACTTGCAAAAGCAAATTCATTCGGGCGGAAGTGTGCTAACAAACTAGAAAACAGGGAGAAAGACTCTCTGACCTGGCCAGATTGGGCATATCCCGAAATCAGAGCAGTCCAAGAAACAACATTTCTGTGTGGCATTTTATCAAACAGGTAGCGGGCATAGGCTATGTGTCCACATTTGCAGTACATGTTCACAAGATGATTAGTCACAAAGAGGTCACTTTCAATGGTGGGGTCTTTGCAAAGTATATATTGGTGCAAAGCCATGCCTTCTCGGAGGCACTTGTAACGAGCACAAGCATGGAACAGAGTTGCATATGTTTGGTGGGACAAAGAAGAATTGATGGGAATACTTTGGGCGTAAAAAAGTGAAAGAGCTTCTTCAAGGTTGCCATGTGCAGAGAGGGAACGTATTTGGTCATGAAGATTTTCGGCATTGAAAGTGGAAAATCTGAGCGAGAACCAACTTCTGAAGGAGAGAGAAGAGGCAAGTGTTCTGGAGCGTAGCATCAATGATGTGAAGTACTAAGGTTTATTGTGTCAGCTTAATAGGACATTTCACATTTCCTCGGATGTTACAAGATGTGTTTTTTTAACTCCCAGGAAAAATTTTCTATGTCATGGGATAAAATTTCTAATCCCATGAAATTTTTTTGGGAAATTTGTCTTAAAATTATTTATAGGAATCCTATTCACTTGAAAATACTTTTTTAAAACTTTGTATCAAACATAAGAATTTTAGTTTCTCAAGATAATTCTCAAAAAACTAACAAAAATCCCTAAAAAGATACAAATGCAAAAGGATTCACAGTTTCTCAAAGAACATAAATATTAGGGGAAATTACTGATGGGTAACTAAAATAAAATAATGAGTTTATTGTAGTGGGGTTGGAGTACTAGAAATTAGTACAAAAGACCGGAAGTAAGGGCTCTATTGCTATATTGAGAAATTACTACCAAATAGGTTATAGTTGAGTGGTATTAAAGTCATCATCAACGCTTCTGGGTTTCACGTTCGAATCTAAAGTCGTAGTCAAAAATACTAAAAAAAAAAATTATTAAAATACTCTTTGATGTTATATCATTATCATGTTTATATGTATAAATTATGTGGTTATNTTATGTGATTATGTAATTATTTTATTCATATATATACTTATTATGTTTAAATATATAATAACCACATAAAACTATGGATATTTTAGTTATTTGAAGTCATATATATGTATTAGTGGTTGTAATTTGCCCAATGTCCTTTGTTAATAATGATGACAGTGAATTCTAATAGGTCTCATTCTAACTACTATTTGCTGCAAAAATGGACAAAGTAATTTTAATCTACATGTTAATTGAAAGGAGCATTGTCCATTGAACTATGTGATAATATAATCATTACTTAAATGTAAACTGAAAATCCCATTGTTTAAATTTTTTTGGTTTATTTAGCTAAAAGAAGTTGTTTAGTGTTAAACAATAATTAAGATTCTAAGCTTTTCAAGAACCTCTCACCTAATTTTTAAAAACTTTGGTGTAAGTTATATTGGTAATCCATTTCCTTGTTAGCCTAAGTAGCATTGTTAAACAGATCAAGCCTAAAAAGGCTCAAATTTAATTGGGCCTAATTATTGAGGCCCAAGCATGATAAAATCTTATTATTAAAAGAGGATTATTATTATTTTATTATTTTTTTGAATTGAATATTTTTTAGATAAAAAAATTAAAAATAAATATTAAAAATAAAAATATAATTAAAAAAATTGAAAAAAATAAATAAATAACTAAAGAAAATAAAAATCGAGCTAGGATGGAAAAGCCCAAATCCATTCAAGCCTAAAAAATGATGCCCTAGCACGAATTTAAATGAGCTTAGCCCTAATTTTATATGGGCCAAGTCCAATTTTAACAATGTTAGCTCAAGCTTTCACAAATTTGTATATTTTGATTAAAACAATTATGAAAGATATTTTGGATTAAAGTTAAAAGAGCCAAAACCCCAACTTCAAGTCTTCAACCCATAATTAAGTTCTTGAGTTTGTGATCTATGTCACAGATTTATGAAGAATCACATGGCTGGAAGGAATCCTAGTGAAACAAATGGAATATCTAGTTAAGGACCCAAGAATTGGTTACTTCGAATAAAGCAACAAGAGGCTAATTAGTTTGAAGAACTACTATGCACAACTAATTCTGGTTGTTGACATGGCAATACATGTGGCTATTAGAGGACAACTCAGCATGACCAACTTGGCCTCACATGATCGTTGGAAACATGGAGCATAATATAAAGGTCTGAAGGCGATCAGCACCTGTGCTCCGACCATCCCGTCCCCGGTGGGGTTGATTGCCCATGAAATCCACCAACGGGATTTCGCCGGAGCGGCGATGAAGGCGACGTGTAAAGGGAGCAATTTGAGGAGTCATGGGTGTAACGGATTGAGAAAAGGAGGGATAGAGGCTGGGGTTTTGTGTATTAGAGCAAATGAATGTATGGTGCACCAGGCATACTAGTTTACGATCCACCTTGAAGACTTTCCAAGGCAGCACCATACGTTCATGTCACCTGCTTAGAGAGTTTCAACGATTTAGGACATAACTTATTTTGTCCTTAAGTGCTGCTCTGTGTACTCTCCATAAAGTTCAAGCCACATTCTAACAGGTTGCATTCCAAATGTCTTGAAACTTCTCTTCCTTAATGCAACTAGGTTTTCTTTGTTGGTACCCTAGCTACTAACATAATTGAAAACTGATCATATATAGCAGAATTGAATAACTTCAAACTAATCTATATATATGCCACTTCAATGAATTAAATAACATACTAGTGCTGCAATCCATCTTATTTAATCATGTCCCCCATCTATATTATTACATATTTCAGTTTCACACCAACAATCAACAGCAAATTACTTGAATCAGCTTGAACCAAATATTTTAGTACTTCCGCTCTCTGCTGATATTGATTGTGGGGCAATCTTTGAATTGACGAGCTTGTCCATAAGATCCGAGGAACACAAATATGAAATATCTGCTTGTAAACTTTTTTTTTTTTACAATAAAAAGAAAAGGAAGGCATACAATACTCTGCAGGCAAAAGTGGACAGAGAAACTAACAAAAGAAACGAAAGCAAGAATTATTAGATTCTCGTACTCATGAATTTTCGAATAGTCAACTGACTTAGACCGATTGCCTTTGGATGCTTAAGGTTTTATTTTATTTATTTTATTTTTTAGTTTTAATGATAAGGGTATCTTTGGACTAGCTTTAGTGGACTGAGACTAAATCCCTCCCCGTTTGGATGTTCAAGATATATGTAAGTGCTTATCCACAACTCTAAGACTCTGTTTCGGAGTTTGAAGTTAAGGGAAAGGAAATGAGAGGAGAGGAAAGAGAAGGAAAGGAAGGGAAAGGGAAGAGGTTTCCTCTCCTTTATTTGAATACTTAAAATGAGCAAAATGAGTGGAAAGGAAAGGAAACAAATAAAAATTTATAATTTTATAAATTTATCTTCTATTTATAAAATAAATATATTTAATATAAGATTAATAATGTTATCTAAAGAGTATTTGAAAAAGAATTTGAAGAAATAAATAGAGGTATAATAGTAAACTACTCTTCTTTCCTTTCCAAACCCCCCAAATTAGAGAAACACAAAAGTGAAGGCAAAAAAGAAATGTAGGGATTTGAGGTTGTCCCTTGGTTTCCTTTCCTTTTTTAATCTTGAATTCCCAAACAAGGGGATTGACACATTTACTCATTTTCTTTCTTCTCTTGTCTCCTCAATTTTAACTCCCAAACAAACCCTAAGTGAATCAAAAGACAAGTACATTTTTTTCAATAGTGAACTTTAAACTCTCTTTCTCTCTCTTTCTAGAGCTGATATATTTAGTGAACTTCTGTCGAGATTGGATACTAACTAGATTGGGAAGAGAAATATTTGTTTCATCACTCCTCATCGCATTCATATTTTTTTTTTCTTTTTCTGTTTTTTTACCACAATTAATGTAATTCAACCTAAACTATTCAAAATGGATTTTTTGTAAATAGATATAATAAAATCTACATATGAAGATTTAGTTAAACTTACAATTGTGAAATTTGGTGAGAAAATGAGTGATATAACTAACAATATTTCATGCAATGCGCAAAATACTATTTTCGTCATTGAATTATTGATCAATTNTTTACAGTAAAATCACAAACAACTAAACTTATGCAAAACTATGAACTTTCTGAGTTCTCCTGTTGCAGCACTATCAAAATTTTCATTACACATGAATAAAGAAATGAAGCTGTACAAATAATGTGCTGGTTGCAACACGCATGAAAAAGAATCTTTAGGGGCATTTGAGATATCAAAAGAAACTCGTTTCAGCACAGGGTTCACCCCAATACCCTATCCTTGAAGTCACAGGACTGTTGAGACTACCTTTTCTTCTTCTTCTTCCCCAACCCAAGGGACTGCCTCCAAGTATTCCAAACATGCTAATTGGATACATGAGGTGAAGCCAAGAAATTCTGCAATCTGCACACTAATTTCTTTCAGGTTTTATATACTAGTTTCAACATATCTTCCCTATACAGTAAAAATATGCAGAGACCATATATCAACAATAAATATAGACAAAAATAACTTTCAGTTTAAAGTTATGTTTAACTATATCACAGTGCAATACACACACAACTTATAACAATAGAGTCCCAGTAACAATAAGATATTGCCTACTTTTCTAAATGAAACAATATAGTTAACAATGAGTGCCAATTAATTCTATGGATCATCTTTGGGTCTAATGGTACCACCTTCATCTTAAGAAAACACATTCTAGCACTGGGCTTAAATGCAACCAAATGTCAGTGTTGAACTAATGAAAGAAAATAAAATATAAATAATATTCATCTAAAGTGCTTCAACTTCCTATGCTTCATGTTATCAAATTAGTAAACTTTCAACTTGCCTTGGTATGTTGAATAAAAGTAAACAACATTCCAAATGCAATGGACAAAGCGGAGAAAAAAGAATTTGACAGATTCAAATGAAGCCAAACATGTAGTGGAAAACAATGACTAAAAATATTTCAAATAGCTTATACTACTAGTAGTAAATTTAACTTCCATGGTTCAACATTTTCAAACTTGGCTAGCAGGAAAATGGGGCTATAACATAAGAGATAGTCAAGGAGTTTTGCAGCTTGCATTTTCCTTGAGGGCTAACAGGATTAAGGACACCTGTAAACGGGATCACCAAGACAAATTTGAAACTGTACAAAAAGTTCTGTAACCATTCATAAATTGTTTATGTCTACCCATCTTTTGGGTGCCTATATAAGGAAGCTAGCTTTGCCTAGAGCAGCCACCAAAACAACTATCTATACCTCACTCTAATTTCATAATCAAAAATCAAAATGGAGAAAGGGAAACAATCAGAAGCAAAACAGGACCATATTGGTAAGGAAGTATTTCACAATGTCACAGAGAATAGAAGATCTGCAAATTATAAACCAAACATTTGGAAACTCAATTTCAATCTCTGGAAATACCCACAAAGAACTAATCAGAATACGGGTGGCACAAAATGACTTCCATTTCATTACAAAACATTGAGAATTAAGCCTCATCTTAGAGCCATTTCTACATTCTCTGTCATTATAGCTCATTCTTCTACTTAAATTTAGTTTCACATGAAAATCCCATGAATCATTTTTTATTCTTTCCAAATTAGCTTATAGGTTCCACTCTATAAATCCCAAAATCACTAACAAATCAGTAACACAGTAAATTTTTTACCTCTTTCTGTCAAAAGTGAAAGGAAAACCCATATCATATTATTGGTATTTCCTCCTTGCTAGGCATCTTCTTACCCTTTTCTACATACAAATTTGTTGAATTAGAAAGACTGAAAACAAATGTTTTCCTCACTCTTCATCAATCATTAGCTGGGTTAATTAGGGGAATGCCATTCACTTTTTTCTTTCCTTTTTCCGATCAATGTATGAACCCTGAACCACTAATTAAACTATTAGCAGCAAACTTTGTTCAAGTGAGAGCAGAAAATGAAGAGCAGTGGCGACGTTACCTAGCCTTCAATACTTGCAGTGGCGACGGTAGAAGGTTGTGAAGAGCAGAAAGTGAGAGGCGGTGCTATGGGTGGTGGCGTTGGCAGCGGCGGTACTAGCGGGTGGAGGCGTTGATAGCGGCGGTGCTGGCAAGCCGCGGTGTTGGTGGCGGTGACGCTGGTTGATGGCTGCGCACAAGCACAGTGCCGAGAGCAAGGAGTTTTGGTGGGTCGAGGGAGGGGAAGGGGTATTGGGGCTTAGTGGAAAAAAAAAAAAAAAGAATTTCAAATACACACTATTTTAAGTGAATTTAAAATACATCATATTAAGATTTTGAAATACACTATAAAAATACACTAAAATTTTAGAAATATTTTAAAAAATTACATAAACAAAGTAATTTAAAATAAGTATTTCAAATACACTCTACAAATACATTACACTCTACAAATACCTCATCCAAACACACCCTAAGTGAATCAAAAGACAAGTACATTTTTTTCAATAGTGAACTTTAAACTCTCTTTCTCTCTCTTTCTAGAGCTGATATATATAGTGAACTTCTGTCGAGATTGGATACTAACTAGATTGGGAAGAGAAATATTTGTTTCATCACTCTCATCGCATTCATATTTTTTTTTTTCTTTTTCTGTTTTTTACCACAATTAATGTAATTCAACCTAAACTATTCAAAATGGAATTTTTGTAAATAGATATAATAAAATCTACATATGAAGATTTAGTTAAACTTACAATTGTGAAATTTGGTGAGAAAATGAGTGATATAACTAACAATATTTCATGTAATGCGCAAAATACTATTTTCGTCATTGAATTATTGATCAATTATCACTTTAATCTCTAATTTAATTTTAGCGTTATTTTAGTCTTCAAAAAATTAATTCATCCACCAAATTAGTCATCAGTCAACAACCATTAATGAAAGTAGAAAAAAAAGTCCATGTGACCTCGTAAAATTCTTTTTAAAATATCATTCTCTCTCTACATTCATCTCTTTCATCTTCTTCCCTTCTATGTCTACCTTCCTCTCTTTCTCAACACCATCAGATGGTGCTTTCTTACTTATGCCTTAGCATCTTCTGGTTCCTTCAATATTTGAGGTTTCGGAAGGATGTTGGATTCAGTACTTTCACCTCTGAATACTTCTCATCTATCATGGATTGTCATAATCTGCATAAATACACAGAATACTTATTAAAAATCAATTTCCTTTCCTAGGCATTGACATGGTTTGGTTTAAATTAAAAGGTGGAAACCACCGACTTTGTACATATAAAATCACAAGGGGGCTATAAAGTCAATTCTTAGGAGCTGTTTTGGCATTTACAATTCTAAGGCCCTGCTTACTTTGTCAATTTCTTGGTTTCATTTTCACTAAAAACAGGAAACAAGGTGAAAACATGTTTGGTTTTAGATGGTGAAAACATTTTTATTGAAAATGTTTCTTGAAATGACAAACCTTAAGACAGAGAGATAAGGTGTCGAGAAAGAGAGGAAGGTAGAAAGAGAAGGGAAAAAGAGGAAAGACAGGAAGGTAGAGAGAAAAGGGAAGAAGAGGAAAGAAAGGAAGGTAGAGACAAAAGGATTTTTTTTTAAGGTGTCACATTATTACTTAATGGATCATATGAATTTTTCCATCCACTTTAATTAGGGGCCACTAACGGTGGACTAATTTCGTTGATAGAATAATTTTTTAAAGACTAAAATAATACAAAAAATAAATTAAAGACGAAAGTGACGATTGACCAATAATTCAATGATAAAAATGATATTTTACAAATAACTGAGATGACAAGAAAGATGGCAACTCCACACAATTTCCTACTTCAATTATTACAAAAGTAAATAAATAACCAAAGCTGCCTTCTTTTTTAAGTCCCTTAAAGCAAGAAAGAAGAAAGTAGAGGTCGCTTTGTCTATTAATAAGACTTAAAGAGACCTCTTGCAGTTCATAAAATGGCTTACCTATTGCCATGGCACCCAAGTAATCAGTACTCTTATCCCTTCCCCTCCTTTATATAAAAGGAAAAACAATAGGGAGACGTATAAGAAATGACTGATTTTAGTTTTTATTTACTAATAAAATGTAATTTTTGTTAAAAGGATCAAGTAATTGAACATTCAATTTGAATAATTATGATTAGTTTATTGTAATGTAGTTAATTCAAAATATCATTACACTTACAATTAATAGAATAAGTAGGATTCTATGGTATCCTAATTTTTTTTTCAAGGGCACCATTACCTGAGCCCTGCATAGTATTTTGATCTAGGCAAACTCGACCTCCAAACTTTTCTTCAATCAACCATAGCCAAACGAAGGTTGGCACACTACTTTAGAATGTCCTTTGGGGAATGGATCATAACATCTCGATCAGCACTTCCATAATACCATTACTTGAACTAGGGGCTAGTTTAATATGCCAAGTTAGGTCCTAGGCCGAACATCAAGTTCAATATTGGGATCACTAAGATGTACAACTCTTTGACCGGAATATAGCATTTTATAAATAATTTTACACATTTATTACACTTTTTTTAATTTATTTACCTTAATATTATACTTTTTTAAAAAAATAAAAAACAAAAAAATATAAAATTTAATGTGTAAAGACCACTGGACACGTTGTCTGTCACTCTGCGCATCTAGTGGGGACACGCCAAATGGTAGACGGTGTATCCATTCGTCACTCTTTGCAAAGGAGAAGTCAGAGGAGTCTTAGAAGGAAAGAGAAAAGGAAAAGGAGGAAGAAAGAGAAAAGGAAAAAAGAAGGAAGAAGTGGCCACGTTGAGAAGAAAAAGAAAAGGAAAAGGATGAAGAAGTGACCATGTTGAAACACAACATTAGCTATTCGATAGGTCTAATGAGGACACGCCAATGGTAGACGGTGTGTCCAGTGGTTGCCACATGTTAGGTTTTGTTTTTGTTTTTTTTTTTTTTAATTTTTTTAAAATATAATATTAAAGTAAATAAATTAAAAAATATAATAAATGTGTAAATTTATTTCTAAATTATTATATTCCGGTCAAATAACTTAAGATGTACCATTAGTCCAAGATCATGGACCAACCTAACTGTAGCTACATAGGGTAAAAGGACGAATATGCCTTCGGGTCACCTATTCCCTATAAAGTATAAACAAGTGCTATGAATTTTAGGACTTTCTCCCTTTCATATGCCTAACTTGGATAACGTCGTCTGACTTAAGTATAGGAGTCATGTTGACCGTCAAACATTGTACCAACCTATATTTACCATTTTTCTATTTAGGTATTTTTAATTCGTTTTTCTTTATTTGCCATTTTTGCCCATATTCTACATTTGGTTTTTCTATTTAAGCTATATTCTTTTTATGGAAAGATTCATTAAATTCTCAAATGTACTTGGCTGCTCTTATGAAAAAAAAATCAGATTGCTTAATTGTTCCTCTCCACATGACCGTTTGATAGTTCTAGCTGAATTGGTAGTGTGTGGATCAGATTTAACAAATGATTGAATAAAATTGCACCTAAATATTAAGTATTTCAATCATAATTTATGGACATCTAGTTATTTTTTGATCCTATCTAAGTGCTCAATTATTAAGGTATCTATTTGAGATATAGACATTTAATTTTATATCAACGAAAAGATATACAATTGAGTAATTATGCACTTATAATTTAATTTGACTTTGAATTTTGGAGCAGCTTGTTTCCTTTCAAGAAATAGTATATTTTTTGCTACCTTACAAAATTAAGGGTGTGTTTGAAAGTGTTTCTGTTTTTCTTTTTTTATTAATTTTTTTTTTTGAAAACAGTTATTTTTTGTTTTTAAAATAATTTTGTGAGAAGAAATTTTTAAAATATGTTTTTGAAAACAACCTTATCAAACAAGTTTTTTTGTTTTATTGTTTTCAAAAACAAAAAAAAGTTTTTAAAAATAGAAATCAAATAGACCCTAAGTCCCCAAGTTAGATGTTTTTATTGAATTAACCATAGAAGTTTTGTTTTGTTCAATTTTATCCCTAAAAGTGTTAAAACGCCTTTAATTTAGTCCCAAGAGGGTCTATGTTTAGTAGTGAGCTAATGTCAACGTCATGCCCCAAATCTAACCAGCCAAGACAATAGAAATTCATCAAACAACATGCCCAAAAGGACTATTTAGGAGTTCTTGAAATGAGGGGAAAAGAGGCATTCACAATATTTAAGGTTGTATTTGGATGGAGTATAAAATTTTTGTAAATTTTAGATATATATAATTAAAATTTAACATTTTAAATATTTAAATTTATAAAATATTTTGTTTGGATACCTGAAAGAATTTAGTTAAATAAAAGANGACAAAGAAAAAAAAAAAAGTATCAAAACCATGTTGAGTTAATTCGTTATAGACTCATTGAGTCAACTCGCTCCATTGCCATGGTTGAATTAGAGCTGTCAAAACAGAGGGAGGGGCAGTCAGGGGGACAAAAAGCCACTGACCACTTGAAGCTTCTCGATGGCAGCAGTGGAGGCTGTAGAAAAGGTGGGGGCGGAGGTGGCAGTCAGAGGGTGGGGAAGAGGGAAACGAGGGCGACGCTCGGAGGGTTCCGGCAAGGGAAGGCGGAGATCAGGGGAGAAGGGAGAGAGTTATCGATGCCGAATTAGAGCTGTCAAAATAGAGCGAGGGGCAGTCAGAGGGATAGAAAGCCACTGAGCACTTGAAGCTTCTCGATGGCGGCGGTGGAGGCTGTAGAAGTGGGGGTAGTCGGAGGGTGGGGCAGAGGGAAACGAGGGCGGCACTCGGAGGGCAGCTGGCGGCGTTGATGGAGGTGGCACTGGCTGGTGGCGGTGCTGTAAGTGGTAAGCACACGGTGGTGAGAGTGGTATCATGCTTGGGGAAGATATACGGGGAGAAGAATAGAGTGAGAGTGAATTGAAAAATTCATTCTATTTCATATATTATATTTAAGATTTTAAAAGTCATTAAAAAAATTATACTAGAATTTAAAAAATATTTTAAAAAATTACATAAATAAAATAATTTTAAATTAATATTTTAAATATATTCTATAAATACATTACACTTTATAAATATTCTATTCAAACAAAGCCTTAGCCTTGGTNATATTCTATAAATACATTACACTTTATAAATATCCTATTCAAACAAAGCCTTAGCCTTGGTGATTGTTGCCATGGCCACAACTGCGACAGTGAAGCAAGTTCCCTTGAGAATTCTTATAGACAAAAAAGCAGAGTTGTCCTTGCAGAGGCAGGGGAAGACTTTGTGGACGTGCTTTTGAGCTTTTTAACATTACCATTGGGAAGGATTGCAAGACTGATCCATAAGGAGTCAAACATGCAACCTGCTAGACTCGGCAGTTTGAGCTCTTTGTAGGAAACCGTGGCAATTGAGCAAAAGAAGTATTTTCAGACAGAGACGTGTAAATATATGTTGCTTCATCCAAGGAACTCAGTAGAAGCTTATTGCCAAGATATGCAACTTAACATGTAGCAAATAAACAAGAAATAGAACTTCACCCAGTAGCTGCCTATGTAACGTAAAAACAAATAAAAGGAAATAAACTAAGCACTACTTCCAATCAGCAAATAGTGTATCCAGTCTTGCCTTCCTTTCTTTCAATGTCCTGGCATGTTTAAAACGGGAGTGCAGCCCCACGAAGAGATAAATGGTGTGGTGACCTCCATGGCATGTTGGGGACTGCCACTTGCAATGCATCCCTTGTGATTTATTTCCTCAAGGGTTAATTCTGGCTCAGCTTATTGACCTTAGAACCTAACACTTTACACACATTTTTCAGCTCTAAAAATAGATCTACATTATCAGCCATGATATGATTTTCACCACCTATTCTAGGAGTTGGATTCATGATATGATTTTCTTCTATAAAGTGTATGTCATTGGAGAAATTAACAATTTTTGTTAACATGGCCAAAGTTTTAGATGACTAGTGCATTTTCTTAGTTTTCTGTCAAGCTAAGTAGAGTCATGTAATTTTTAATATAAAAGGCCACTATATTAGAGTTGTGAGGCTAAAATATCTTGTGACCATGAACATTATTGCTAGTCGCTGGCTAATTTCCTTGCTTCTGCATATTCCTTTGGAGTTGAATCTTCAAAAGAAATGAAAATTCCTAGATTTGGTAAAAAATTTAGATTCGTAGCTTTTAATTGTTTCGACCAACCTAAGAAAATAGAAAATTATAAATTACGGAACATATCAAATTCAAAATACCATTAAAAGATCGATGAAGCAAGTGAAAAACTTACAAAATTGTGTGATCTTTTATCTTAGATGTCTGCATTTTTTATTTTGTCCCCTACAGAGATGCAGTTGTTAATCCTCATTCTTATCAAAGAGCTTGAACTCAGGTTCACAAATACTATTGCTTCCATTTGTCATTTGAATAAGGGTTGCAAACAAAAAATTGGAACTCAGCAAGCGTTGTTGACTATGATATTAAAACTCAGCATTGAATAGAAAATTAAATGATGGTATGTAAACCCGTTATTAGCAATCAGCACTCTGTTTATATACCATCATTTAGTTTTCAAAATACCCAAATACGGGGTTTGGGTAACGGTCAACAATGCTTGCTGAGTTATTTGCAATTTTCTCTTCATGAACCCTTATTTAAATGACAAAGGGAAAGCAGTAGCCTTTGTAAATCTGATTTCCTGCTCTTCGATAAAAATGAGGGTTAACAACTACATATACAGGGAAAGAAATCAAGAATCCATACATCTATGATAAAAGATCACACAACTACGTAAATTTCACTTGCTGCATCTTTTAATGGCAATTTGAATTTGATGTATTTTCTGATTTAGGATTTTCTATTTTCAAAGCTTAGTCAAAAGAATAAAGCTTACGATTCAAATGTTTTTGGCCAAATCTAAGTTTTAATTTCTTTTTAAGATTCAAATCAAAAGTAATATGCAAAAGCAAGGCATTGAACCCATGATTAGCATTAATGTTCATAGTTACATAAGATTTTTAGCCTCCCAACCCTAATTTAGTGGCCTTTTCTAATCATAGATTACGTGAATCTACTTAGCTTGAGAAATAAATAAGAAAATTTACAAGTTATTAAATACTTGGCCATACTTAGGAAGAACTGTTAATTTCTCCAATGACATACCCCTTAAGAAAGAAATAAGTAAACTATGAAACTTGAGATAGAATCAAACAAAATATACTTTAAGGACAAATTTGAAAAGATTGTCAAACTTTAGAGAAAAAAATTGTTATTAATCCTAACATTCTTATGCAATTTTATGTTATTTTTTATCAATGATTTCTTGGACTTGTTTCAATTCTTATCCACTCTTAGTTTGTTAAACACTGTAGCTTATTGGTTTGTTGGAATAAACTAAAGCATAATGAAATTAGCATAGAAGAAAACACAAGCAGATGGTGCACAACCATGAGTTTCTCTGCCTTAAATTAGTTTTCTATTTGTAAATGTTACGAAATAAAATGACATCTATAGAACATCTTTGAATTCTATTTGATTAAGTCATCTACCATATCTGCTTTA
>QAOA01007327.1:0-52154 GCA_003255065.1 Cercis canadensis | reverse complement strand
TTTCTCAATGTTACTTTTAACTCTTCTAACACATTCACTTGTAACTTTTAAACAGAATCATGCACAGGTTAAGAGTGCAGTGGTGACATCAAGAACATAGATTGAAGAACTTCTCAAGCTAGCATGAAGCAAAGAGATTTACTTAGTTCGCATTAGAAGAAATTTTCAAAAGAATGTTGTTAAGATGCTTAAGAACGATGACTTTAGGTATTGCTTATATTGATGGGATAATTTTGGGTTTAATAATTCAATAAGGGTATATTAATCAAAAAAAGATTCTAGGATATGCACATATTTATAAAAAGTATAAGACTATATTGTTTCTCATTATTTAAAATTAATTTCTTGTCAAATTACAGAAGTAAGAAAAATTTATATACTCATTAGCAAAGTAGTTGGGTTCCATGAAATTTTCATGGAAACAACAAAGACCACATCATTTAATTTATTCAACTTTTGATGATTTCAACAGAGAAAAGAGAAGAATTCTTATAAAAGCAAGAAAAAATATTGCAGATGAAGACACTATTTTCATAACAAGCTAGGAATAAAAGGGATGAAATGGTCTAATTTTTAAAGACAAGCCTTCTGTTGAGTGAGAACTGGGAAGAGACCCAAGGACTAGTTTGCTGTGTCCTTGCTTATGTGCCCTAATTAAGTGGTATAAAAGGCTTCGCCTTGAAGAAAAAAGTGAGGCAGCAGCAACGTGTTTTGATAGAAAGGGTTTGTGCCGTCATATGAGATGTTTTTTTTTTTGGTTGACATCACAAGTATCTCAACTTTATCCAATTGAGCGTTAGACTAATCTCATTTGAGGGTTAAAGCAATTACAATTTATTCTCTCATAATAATGCTCTCACTAGACCTCGAATCCTTGACGATAAAACCAACAAAAAAGCTAACTTGAATATGACCCTTTCCGTAATTTCTTAGGTCTTAGACAGCCAAGGTTTAAATATGAAAATACTTTGATATATTGCTAGAGAATTTGTTCCCTCTTTCAATTCAATCAAGGCTAAACTGATGATGTTTGGTATGAGAAATGTTTTATTCCCATCTCGAGTACATTCTCGAAAATGGGATTCCCAAGAATGAGATTCTTAAGAAAGTTGACAAAATGTGTTTGGTTAACACTCAACTTTTTTGAAAATAATATCGGGTGTGTTTGATTCTGTTTTTGTTTTTTTATTTTTAAAAATTATTTTTGAAAACTATGTTTAAAAATTGTTCTGCAAAACAAAAGTATAAAAAAAATTTGTGTGATAAACTGTTTTGAAAATAATTTTTAAATAGCAAATAACAAAACTTACTTGGTAAAATTGTTTTGAAAACAAGTTTAGAAAACAAAAAAATAGAAAACTTGTTTGATATAAAGTTTTTTTTTTAATTTTTATTATGACTGATTTTGTAAATAAATTATGGTAATGTTTTAATGAGAATATGAGAAGAATAAATAAGTAAAAAAAAAAAATTATTATAAAATTTAATATAATTTTGATATGGCATTAATACTTTTAAATATATTGTTCTAAAATAAATAACATCATTTATAATTGTCCATACTAATCATAGGTGGTAGAAAAATAACATAAACAATTATATAAGTTAATATGTATAAACTATTAAACAAAATTGTTATGTTCTACCCACAATCAGCCACAGGCACTGGCTTTAACTGGCATTTAAACATTGTGGCTCGATCAATCTAGTATCATCTGCTGTTCCTGATTTTTATACCTGACAAAAAGTTTTAAGTTGATGAAGATATGCTAGGCCTTCTTGTGATAGAGACTATCCCTCAGTGTGCTGCTTGCAACCCTTGGGTCCATAAAGCTCAGCACTACGCCTAACAATCTTCTTGCATAAGTAGTAATAATGTGTTTGGCATGCCCAGCAAAACATGTGATTATTGTTTCCAACCTATTGAACCCAAAATAGAGACAGAAAACTTTTTCAGTCATGTCAGTACAGCTGTCTTTCAACAGGGAAAAATAGAAGTGCCCATAATTCATAGTTCATCATTAATCAAATTGATTGTCTGAATGAACCCATTATATTCTCACGAAACAGAAAATGGCAAGCTATGATTTTATAAGCAACAACCCAGAACCTTTGCATTAAATTGACGACAATTAGGACATAACTGGCCATGCTCTGCAAAATGTTCAGCCTGAGCCTGTGCATACACCTGTTGGGGATTTATGCGTTCTTCCCACACCTGAATCATTTCTTGTGGGAACAGTTCACATGTCCCACCCCTTGAATAAATAAAATGTAATCAGTTGTATATAGATTCTCTCAATCAAGATCTTTTGTTGGTGCAAACTAAGCAAAAGGCTTTTTAAGCTGTTGTGAAAAGATAAATACCTGAAATGTTCGTATCCATTAATTGCTTGGCTGCATCTGTAACAGAAATATTGGCCACAATTATAACACTCCATTTTGTTGCAACCTTCAGTTCGGGAAATTGCCATCTTACAAGATGGGCACTGCTTAGCATCACGATGGATTTCTTTCACACTGAGAAGGTCATTGATCATTTCACGTTCTTTATGCTTCTGATCTTCCTGTAATTGAGATGATTTCTGGCGCTCCTATAGTTTCATCAAAATCATGAAATTACAACCATTGAATGGCTTAGCACATTNCCCACAAATACAACCACCAGAGCAGCCTAACTGATGTATCAAGAAAGTGATATAACCTTATTGCTTCTACATAGTTATAAAGGCAGGTTTCAGAGATTAAAGGAAAGTTTTGTAAGATCCTTTGCAACTGTTAAAGTAATGTAGCCAATAGTCTCAAAGCCGTAGTTATAGTCTCAAACCTTATTCTATGGTGCTAGCAAAAAAGCGAGGGGGGGAAAAACAAAACAAAAAAAAGGCAAGGCCAATCGGAAAAGAACCAAAAATTGGAATGTCCAAATAAGAATCCAGAAAGCTTACTTGCAAAATAAGAATCTTCATTTCTGGTGTCATACATGCTATGCCCACATGGCGTCGCTCCTGGCAAAGTGTACAAAAGCTAAAGAAGCATTTTGAGCATTGTGCACGCTGGTCATCATCCTCTATGCAGGGTGTTTGACATCTTGGGCAATAAGCAACATCAGGCATTGTTGCAAGTGTTTTTTCCAACATCAAGGATTCCCAGCGTTCATACTCTTCATCACTAAGTAATCGTTTTAAGATAACAGGTGGAATCATAACCACACATTTTGCTTCAAGACATTCCAGATTATTGATGGTGCCTTCTTTTACATGGATGTCCGTATACATCTGCAAGCATTTCCAGCAAAAGAAATGCTTACATGGCAATTTGACAAATTGAGTACCTATTAAATGATAAAGTAAGTTTGAGTTCTAATATTTGATAGGTAAAGTGGTAACATGTAAAATAAGTTAATAAAATTCAAGTATGCAGAGACACAGAATTAAATTTGAGATGTCCAGTATGTTAGTAAGAAAACTAATTTTGAAGCCAACATTGCAATGGAAAATCTCCAACATGTCAAATCAGAAGGAGTAACAATGTGCTCAGGCTGCATAGTCTCATCTTTTCTATTACAATGGGATATAATCCTTAAGAAGGGGTAAAACAAATCAGAATAGATGGAGTATAGATTTTGGATCTTTTCCAGAAATCAGAGCCATGACTTGTTAATTGATTTAAATGAGCATTATCCATAAATTCAACCAAAACCAATAACATTTTAATATTTCAGGTTTTCACAGCAACCATAAATTATTTTCTGACCAAATTACCAAAGCAACGTAAGGGACAATGGTTGATACATAAGTTACTCATCAAATAATTATTATAACTATCTTTTCTATGGGATGTCTACTGTCTACACGGTTAAGTCTACTTGAGTGACTGAATTCTCTGCCCCGAGTATGAAGACTTAGTAGTCAGGAAGTTTTAACCTCAGGAGCAACTAGAAATCAAAATCATGTTTCCTATTTGGAGTAGTGTGTTCATCTAAAGAGAAGTTGAAATAGTTTAAGGGCAAGAAATTGCTTCTAAGAAGTAATGAAAATAAATAAATGCACATTTTGTATCTTGGTTAGATGTATAAGTACAACAACACCAAGCAAGACATATCCCACAAAAAATTAGTGTTCACTTGCTGTCAGCTAAGATAGAGAAGTTCATCTAAATTTGTACCTAATCAACTAATATACTTGAAACTAAAAGTTATATCTTATAGGATACAATCACACAGGTGCCTCATATGTTATCAGATGAACAATGGCGTGCTGTTAAGAAACAAATATTTCTACTAAATAGATGCTATCCAGTAAGATGAGCAATAAATAGTTTAACAAATGAAAACATTTAGCAAAATGTAAGGGTAACCTTCAAAGTAGGAGAAATTAAGAGATTGATGTAGTGACTGTATGTTGTGAGGTCAAATTCAGAATCAGTTGCATCCCAAACAGTACTAATTTACATTATCCATTTTTTCAAGGGGGTGGGGGTGTTTGGCTGGCAACAGTGAATCAAAATCTCTGTAGATTGAGCATTTAAAATACTAATTAGCCAAAGCTATTCATTAGTGTTTACAAATTATGTCAAGCATCAGTTGAGAATTACCTGGATACTCACTAAAGCAGATGCAACATTCGTGCAATTCTTTGCATAAGTTCTTATGGTGTCTCATCATTGTAACTTCGTATTGAAGGTATATCAACATCTGGAGAAACAACTCCTGAAAGAGCACGCTTATCACCAGCATGTTTCATGCCATAAGGACCAAGTTTTATTTCCTTATCAAATCCCAGATAAGAAAGAGAAGACCCCTGCAGCCATTCAACCCACTGGTATAAGACTTCTTGGCCCTGCTGCTCCATATTAAATCCAGCTTGGAGGATAGACTAGAAATACTCATGGACTCCAACCACTAAACAGAGATTACAAAAATAGGTGGCTGGTGGCTTGGGTATGTCTTAGGTAATAAACATGTCAAAACAAGAGGTGGAAGATATTGGACGTAGAAGGAGTATAAAAAGTCATCTGACTTGCTGTTTTTGCTCTCAACTTCATCAGGAGAGTTTAGCTTTGCAGTAACGGAAATCTCACCCAGAACTTCAATATGTATGTGTATCTGAGGCGGAAAAAACAAAAAAGTACGAGTCAGGTGTAGAGTTTAGACTATTTTATCTGTTCCAAAAAATGATCCTTGCTTAACTAGGCCATTGGCTTACTGCAACACCTGAAAACAGCGTAGGCCTTTCTTTCTATCAAGGTTGAAAATATTTTCTCCATATATTGACTCCATCACAAGTAACTGCAAAAGAGGAACTCCAATGAGACGTAAGAAAAGCAGGACACTCATTATGAATGCCATATTATTTCTATCTAGATCAAAGGAAACCAATTTTGGATATTGACATTCCTTCTAGACACTAGGAAAAAAAAAAAAAAAAAACATGAGAGGTATACAGCCACCTATATCACCATTCCACCATGAGTATCAAGATTTTGGTTCTACAGCAATTTTGACCCAATTTCTTAAAAGATGTTAGACGATAATTAGAAAAGCAGGACACTCGTTATGAATGCCATATTATTTCTATCTAGATCAAAGGAAACCAATTTTGGATATTGACATTCCTTCTAGACACTAGAAAAAAAAAACATGAGAGGTATACAGCCACCTACATCACCATTCCACCATGAGTATCAAGATTTTGGTTCTACAGCAATTTTGACCCAATTTCTTAATAGATGTTAGACTATAATTGCAAACACCATGGATGGATGGCAGAGAATATACAATCCACATTACTTACACAACTAAATTCTGCAATCCAAAACACCTAGCATCATGTTCTCAAAGTTCCAAATTTTAAAACTGTTTTTTGTTTTTTAAACTTAAATTCTTGCTCAAACCTAAAATCATCAAATTAAGAAAGTTTCAGCTTAAGAAAGTTGCCAAATTACCTCATCTTCCTGCAATTGATCATTGATCCTCAGCTGCTCCTCCAATAATTCCAGCTCTTCCATAGCCATTTGTAGTAACTCATCAAGCCTACTTTGAATATGATCCTCATCTCTCTCTTTAGTCTCCTCTCTCCTCTCAGTCTTCAACTCTGAACCACCCTTATTCTCTTCAGGCTTTCCTCGTGGCACATCAACTTTGTCACTAATGCTCAAGGAACCGACTTCTTCAGGTAAACGAACCACCTCAGATTTCTTGACAAACTGGAATTTCACCTGTCCACGTTGATTCCTCCAATTGGGATTTGCATTTCGATGAATTTTGTGGTTTCGGGGAATAGAATTTTCCTGGGTCTTGCTGGTAGAAGGTCCAGGACCTTGGGAGTGAGAAGCTGAGCCAGAAGGGGTAGAAGAAGATTCGAAGGAGGATAAATGGCGGTGGTCCTGATTGAGAGGTTTGACAGTCCAAGCCTCCTCCACAGCCACTTGAACATCATGCTGCTGCTTCCCTCTCGTTCTTCTCATTCTGTTGCGAAACTGATGAAATGGGCGGATGGGATATGATCAGAGGAGGCTGAAATCACAAGGGAAAGGGGTTGGGGGAAGAGATTTGACAAAAATTTGTGCTCGGTGAGTGGCGAGGTTGAGAGAGTTTTGAGAAGAGAAGAACCCATGATGTGCGTTTTCCTTCCTCCTCTCTGTCGGCTAGGCTTATTTGGAGAATTGTTTATAATTACCATTGTGCCTTCTCTAGCCTTTTATTGTTTTGGGAACAAAAAAAACAGTCATCTCTTGTTTTTAGAACAATGTTTTAAGAATAAATTTTTAAAACATATAAAAAAAACAGTCTATCAAACAAGCTTTTTTGTTTTATTTTTTTCAAAAACAAAAAATAATTTTTAAAAATAAAAATCAAACAGACCCATCAATTCTGGTTGCTTGAACCACAACATATTTTCTTAGTTTCCACATAGGAAAAAGAAAAAAAGATTGTAACAGTTAATTGGTTATGTTTTAGCCCAAGCACCAGTGGAACAACTGAGTATAAAACAAGATCTGCAACCATAAAACAGATATTAGAGTGGGGAAGCTGGATGCTTGACAACGAAGCTTCCATGATAGCGTCAGAGACCAAAGAAGAGATGAATAAAATCTGCTATCTGTTGACATGCTTCCTCTCTCAAGTTTTTTTTTCTTTTTTTAATATTTGATTTATGGTGGATTGAGAACTTCCTAATCCACCATCATCTGATTTTTTCATGAAGTGGCTTAAATTTATACCACTTTGGCTACTAGGACTTGGACTTATTTGGCAATTATGAGTTGGGCACTTTAACCATTCAGCCATGAATGCTTAGTGGGGATCCTCGTACATGGTGAATAACCAAATTCCAATTGAAATGAAATCTTTAGGATAAATCAATGCAATTTAGGAGGACTGAATAAAAGGATATCAATTCAAATCCTGGATTTTCAAATTGAGCGAGATATTGAGAGAGATCAAGAATTCTCACTATTTCTTGGATTCATGGACCCAATTCAATTCAGTAACATCTGGTGCCTAACATCTTCTGGTACATTAACACATGCTTCACAATCTTGCTTAGTGCGAGCCAAAATGATGTTTGTATCTGAAAATTCCTCTAGTAAAGGTCTTACTACAATAGTTACGCATGACTTTTTTTGCATTTTTATCTACGTCAATCCCATGCTCCCACCCTAGCATTTTTCCTCTGAATTTTTTTAAGCAAAGCAGATGTAGATGCAGATATTTCTAGAAAGACAAAATCTGGCAATTTCAGAAGAATCAGAACCAATACCAAAATCAGAATTCAAACAAGTTACAACATACCGTATAGCAACAGAACAAATAACAAAATACACTACCGATTCATAAACAAAACCTAATTCTTGAAGGCTTTAAGCAAATAAATAAATTAATTAAAAACAGATTATCATCATATAGCAAGGGAACTAGATCAGAATTGACCCAATTGAGAATCCATCCCAGCGAGAGAGAGAGAGAGAGAGGGAGTGTGCGAGTGCGATGAGGACGAGAGAGAGGAGAGCGCCGGCTGTTGCCTATTGTGATAGTTTCACATTGGTTGGCGAAGGAGGTCTTGGGTTCCATATATAATGGGGAGGCAAACCTTCCCTTATGAGATGTCTTTTGAGGAGAAGTTAGGCCACTTATATCATATTGCCTTCACTCCGGCGCCGGCTGCGGTGGTGATGGGGAGGAAGAGTTGCGAATGGGAAGTGTGAATTGCAAATTGCAAAGAAAAGGGATTAGGGTTCGATTTAATTCCAAAATCAAATCGCACCGTTTTGGGTTGCACTCAACCAATTTATTTATTTTTAGGTAATTCAAAAATTAGGTTCTGACTCAATTTTTTTGATAGAGTCAAACTTATTAAACATGAGATGAGTCATCCTTGTCTCAAAGATCTTATTATCAAAATATTCACAACTATAACTTTATGTGTGAAAACACTTTAAAACCCTTATTTTATTAATGAAAAGTCTCGAACACAAAACTATTTTTTGCAAAATCCTAGTGATTGAATAGCAACTAATATACCCATATTTCTCTGGAAATATTGAGTTTTAGTGATTGTTGCCATGTCTTTAACTATGGAAAATGAAGCAAGTTCCCTCGAGAATTGTGGTAGACAAAGAGAAAAACAGAGTTGTTCTTAAAGGCAGGGAAAGACTTTGTGGACGTGCTTTTGAGCTTTTTAACATTACCCTTGGGAACAATTGCAAGACTGATCCATAAGGAATCAAACATGCAGCCTGCTAGATTTGGCAGCTTGAGCTCTTTGTAGAAAACAGTGGCAATTGAGCACAAGAAGTATTTTCAGACAGAGAAGCTCCTTTTAATGTTGGAGTCAAGTTGCTGTTAATAGAAGCTCCTTTCTTCTCGAGTTAGATTCTTCAAAGAAGTGCTTGTTGCCTGCTAGCCATTAGCAACTACAGATTTAGCATTATCCCAAGACAGCTTGTGACTCACATTTAGATGTGCCCTTGCATTAGAACTATTCTGAGTAAACCAAGGTCCAGGCATGGAGCACAACCTTCAGACTCGTTCTGTTTCTGCCTTGAATTTATCTTGGACTTGGTGTCACTAGTTTGTTCAAGATTCAACTGAATGTCGGTTAAATTCTAGCTCAACTTATTGACCTTAGAAACTGACATTTTATACCCATTTTCCAGTAGTATTATCAGCCATGATATGATTTTCACCACCCATTCTAGGAGTTGGATTCATGTTGCTTCATAGATGACTAGTGACTATTCTGGAAGGTTACAAGGAACAACTTCCAAACTTCTTAAAATATCTGTTGCTAAGTAAAGCAAAGATGATAAATGACTTAATCAAATGCCATTTAGGATCAGATGTTTCTGATATGTCATTTTATTTCATAAACATTTGCAGAAAAGAAAAAGTAATTTAAGGCAGAGAAAAATCATGGTTGTTAACCAATCAAAATTCATACATAAAAATCTAGGGATTAATAATAAATTTAGTGCCTAAAGTTTGACAGTTTTATTAGATTTGTCCTTAAAGTAAATTATGTCCCTAAACTTTCGAAGTGCACTCAATTTCTTCTGTAAAGTGTATGTCATTGGAGAAATTAACAATTCTTGCTAACATGGCCAAAAGTTTTAGATGACATGCAGATTTTTCATGATGAGGAGAATTATGATCTTCCGATGTTTCAGAATTTAGTGCACTTAGAGCTTGGTTGTGAATATCATGAACTGCTACCAAAGTTTCTTCTCTGATCTCCTAAGCTAGAAGTTCTCAAAATTCATAAGGTTGGTGTACGTATGAGGAAAATTTCTGTTTTATCACTTTTGAATCTGCATTACTTGAAATTTTTTGTCTGACTTTTTCAGGCAATAGCCCAATATGGACCAGAGTTTAGCTGGATGTCACAACGGGTTGTTCTTGATTGTCTTAAATTGTATCTTAAAGTGTTCTGTTATCACGGATACAGTGGATTAAACGATGAAGTAAAATGTTCTTCCTATATTCTAAGAAATGCAACTGAATAGAATGAGAATCACTTCTCATAGATTTTTAAATTCGGAGGAAACACTTCAAGCTATTATAAAAGTATCAATTTTACCAAAAGGTTCCAAGACCTGTCAAATGGCTTTTGATTGAGATATGTTTCTTAAAGGTATGGATTTAATTCTTTCCCCAGTTTTGTTTAGGGGCCACCATAAGATTTAAGGTGTGTTTATATATATTCTGGTCATATTTCCAGTAGGACAAAAAAAGTATATGGTCATATATATATTCTTGTCAGAATCATCTATTTGGAAATCAGAAATAACCCCCACCAACTTAATTACATAACCATGCTGCCCATGGTTAGCACCATATAAAGATTCTTCAACATTTAACAGAGAAAGGTTGTGTGAGTGATCCAGGAGAACCTGCCATTGAGAAAGCCACTTGACAGGTCTAGGAACCTCTTGACAAAATTGATAGTTTTCTAATGGCTTGAATTTTTTCCTTTGAATTTAAAAATATAAGAGTACTGATTATCATTTTCTTCTACACAGTTGCATTTCTTAGAATATAGGCAGCACATTTTTCTTCAGCGTTTAATCCACTGTATCCATGATAAGAGAACACTTTAAGATACAATTTAAGATATTCAGGAACAACCTGTGGTGATATCCAGCTAAATTCTGGTCTATATTGGTATATTGCCTGACAAAATCAGACAAAAATTTTCAAGTAATGCAGATTCAAAAGTGATAAAACAGAAATTTTCTTCATACTCAGTACACTAACTTTATGAATTTTGAGAACTTCTAGCTTAGGAGATCCAAGAAGAAACTTTGGTAGAAGTTCATGATATTCACAATCGAGCTCTAAGTGCGCTAAATTCTGAAACATGGCAAGATCATAATTCTTCTCAACATGAAAAACCTGCATGTTAACAGAAAAAATATTTATAAAATTAATGGCCATCTTCAATGTAACTACTTCATACTTAAGGATATACGCAAGGATTGTGACAGTTATCTTTTAAAATGAAAGTTGGTATTTTAATTTAGATGGCAACAAGTATTCACATATATTAAAAAAAATAAAATTACTATTCGTAGTTCTTTGAATTTGAGTTGCAGAAAAGGTGACCTTACAAAATTGCAATTGAGAAAAATTTATGATGGCCTATGAATCCGCAACTAGAACTACATTAATATTAGCAATAATCTTATGTGGGTGAGTAGAAATATTGTTGAAGGGGGACGAACTCACTCGTGTGCCCTCACACCCCTATATCTATAAGTGATTACTCATCACTTGAAAGAGAATCTTAATCCCAAATCATCAGTAAAACTCAGCTCAATATACTCCTATATTTATACTATTAGATAGAAATTTCTATACTCGTTAATTTATTTTTGAGTAAAACCCTTGTTTGGTCCTCGAAAGATAGGTTCGGTGACAGTTTAGTCCTCTAAAGATTTTCACCGACACTTTAGTCCTTGTAAGATTGTTCCGTTAGCCATTTTTGTCATCCACTTATGTCCATTAATTGGACTTAACAGAAAAGGCCACGTGGCACGTTAAGTGCTGACGTGGCCGTTAAATGCTAACGTAGCACCTTAAAAAAATTAAAAAAAAATTCTCACTCATCTCTCATCTCTCTCTCTCTCTCCGCCAATCTCTTTCTTTCTCTGTCATCTCTCTCTCACGCTCATCTCTCTGCCATCTCTCTTTTACTGAGTTTCTCTGCCATCTCTCTCGCTTATCTTTCTTTGACGTGGCATAAGAAAATGAAAGCAACGTAGATCTTTACACAATTCTAAGTAAATTCTACACCCTATTTTTGGTTTTCAAAATAAAAATGATGGATATATCTCCATAATTGGTTGGTTGATGTTGGTAGTGGTCCCAATCAAAGCCTTAGTAAAATAACAAGAACAACACTCTCTTTGGGTGAGAGTTGAACCACAATTTGAATAATTACTTCGATGATATTATTGATAGAAATCTGGTTCCTTAAATAGGCAGTAGCCTAGTGAAACCAAGAGTACAAGACTGAACTCGAGCTAACAGAATTGACTAAGTAAACAAACACGTTAAGCAACATAAATGGAAAACAAACTTCTAAACTTTCTCCAACAACTAGTTGACTGAGCACTTGTATGTTAAACGTGGCCATCGTGCACAAAGGAGCTGATAGAAAGCAAAAAACTAGTAAAGAACCTGTGCCCTGAGTTGAACCAGCAAAGAACCTATGCCCCGAGGACTGAGTCACGTGTGCCCCGAGTTGCATGCATGGCTTCATGCAAACTGTCTCCAACATGTGCCTCACAACATCCAAAGTGATGGGAGCGTTACTTAACTTGGGCTGAATATTGGTATAACACCAACTACCATGAGGCAACTAAAATGACGCCATTCGAAGTTGTCTATGGCAGATTACCACCTAAACTCATACACTATAACCATGGCACCACAAATTTGAACGAGGTAGAGCAAGCTCTACAAGATCGAGATGCAGTGCTTGCAAAGCTCAAAGAGCACTTGAACTTGGCTCAACAACGCAGGACAAGGATCATTTCGAAGGGGGGAAGAATGATACAGTAGCTGCCACTAGAGTAAGAACCAGCTCAAGAGTAAGGAAACCAAACCCACGATATGCATGAGCCTTTAAGAAATAACTGGTGGGCTTCCCCTTTTTTTAGCCAGTGACATTCCTGCTCCTTCTTTGCGAGCTAGTTCCATTGTGAGTTTGGATCGATCTACTTGAAGTTTTTTCCTCTTTTATTGCCTTTCATCCGTTGAGTAGGAAAAGGTATGTGTACCGAACGGGAAATCTATACTTGTAGGCGTGATACCTCAAGCCCATGATACAACATTTTGAAGTAAGAAAGCAGTTGATAACGAAAAGTTAACCCCCGGTCGGACTTGGTAGGGTAGNGCTGAATCGCTCGCTGACGCCTCAAGAGATGCTCTTGCTGAGTGAGCCCTTATTAGATAAAAGTCTTCTACTTTGGTTCCTCTTTCTCCTTGCCTGCCCGCCTCAGAAACATTCTAATCAATGGTCTCGGGAATTTTCTACGATAGGTCTCACAAGACTAAGTCCATTTCTAATTACTAGTAATCGAGACGGGATGAGTCGATGCCAGGTGCCATGCTTATCCGTTGTTAGCGCTTTCGACTTCTCATCTCAGATGTAGCCTTGAGAGTTCCATCCTCACCCGGTCTGCTTCGAGATCAGTTCAATCAGCGGCTAAGTCCGCTTAAGTTAAGTACTCACTTCCGCTCCGCGATAAGCATGCGAGTCAATTCACCCCTTGACCACTTCTGTCTCTGAACTCACTTATCAAGTCTGACCTTGTCCCCGAGATCGGTTCATCACTCGCAAACCAAGCTCAGGAGTTCAGGTGCTACAGATTAGCTGCTTGAAGCCCGATCGTCAATCACTTCCACCGAAGTTTTTGTCCTTCTCGGGTTCCAGTCCAACCTTCTGCTGCTGCCCCCGGCCTCTACTTAATTTAAGACTTTCTGGTCCAGGCCCTCACAATAAGGTGAATAACTTCACTTTGATTCCTGCAGCTCTTTTGCTCCGTTTCTAATCTGAGAAGGCTGAAAAATGATAAATAAGGTATAGATGGGAATGATATTGGTCAAACAAAATGGATGTGTTTTGTGCATGCATGGAGCGACGTCAGCATCATTGTAGTTATCTATTAAAGTAGTGTTTATTGTGTAGGAGTCTAGTACTCCACTAGTAATAGATATATATTTAAGTAATGTAGTCTAGTACTCTACTAGTAATAGATATCTATAGGTTCCAGTAAAGTAGTAATATATTAATAGATATTTAATAGTTATCTATTAGAGTAGTACTGGTTATCCTGTAAAGGCTACGGCTTATAAAGCTCAACACATTGGCTGTTGAGGGAGGAATCAATAAATTTCAGTTCCAGAGTTTTGTGCTGCACCAGAGAGGAGGGGAAGAGAAAGAGAGAGAAATGAGAGAGGAGGGGAAGAGAGGGAGATTCAGCTAGCCCAAATTAAGAGAGAGAGATGGCAGAGAGAGCCGGAGAAAGAGAGAGATGAGAGGGAGAGAGAGAGATAAGAGATGAGAGAGAGATGAGAGATGAGAAATGAGAGATGAGAGAGAGAATTTTTTTAAGGTGCCACGTCAGCATTTAACGGCCACGTCAGCACTTAACGTGCCACGTGGCCTTTTCTGTTAAGTCCAATTAATGGACATAAGCGGATGACGAAAATGGCTGACGGAACAATCTTCCAAGGACTAAAGTGTCGGTAAAAATCTTTTGAGGACTAAACTGTCACCGAACCTATCTTTCGAGGACCGAATAGGGGTTTTACTCTTTATTTTTATCATTATTATTTCATATCCTAAAAACTAACATAAATACCTAGACTCTTATAACTCACATGACTTTTAGTAACCAACACTCAAAGGCATTCTAAAGAACTTTTAGAAAATTCAAATTGCATTTATTTCCGTCAAATATATCTAACCTGAGCCGCAGCCCGGTCTAAAGACAGATTCTTAACATGACAAAGACATTGAAAAAGCCCAACTAAGTTGTGGATATTATCTCTTCTAAACAGGAGATCGGCTTCTACCAAGCCATTTGAATTTTGCAGACAAGGTTCTGTGGGAACGTCATCAGAGAGAGACAAATATTCAAGAGATGAGCCGTTTATATCAATTTTTGGAGCTTCACCACCTACAGTAATAATGAAATCCACAAGTATTTCAATGAAACTGCACAAGTTCTCCACTTAACAATGGAACCAGTCCCTAATTCCAGTTCTTCAAAAATTGGACAGCCAGAGAGAAGTGCCTCAAGAGCATCAGCTTCATAATTGACACATTGGAGAACCAACACCTTTAAAGAGGGCAGATGACTAGATTTTGAGGAATATCAAGGAACATATCTCCTCGATTTAATTTCAATAACACAATTGTTTGGCAGGTGAAAAGACTATTGGGCCCATTGAATCTATTGTCTAGGGAATGTTGAAAGAAGATGAGTTCTTCTACTTGGCGCCTCACTGTAGTACAAAACCATGTCCCCAAATTTAGTGGGTCAGAAACCGGATTGTCACAAGACAGCTTAAAACGAATGATTGTTTGTTTTGTGACAATCCAGTTTCGGACCCACTAAATTTGGCGTCATGGTATTGCACTGCAGTGAGGCGGCGCCAAGTAGAAGAATTCATCTTCTTTCAACATTTCCTATACAATAGATTCAAGGTTCCCAGCAGCCTTTTCACCTACCAAACCATTCTGTTATTGCAATTGAATGGTGCAAATATGCTCCTTGATATTCCTCTATCTATTTTAATGCTCTCTCTCAAGTTATTGCTTCTCCAATGTCTCAAGTATGAAGCTGATGCTCTTGAGACGCTTCTCTCTAGCTGTCCAGTTCTTGAAGACCTGGCATTAGGGAATGGTTCCATTGTTAAGTGGAGAACTTGTCCAGTTTCATTGAAATACTTGTGGATCACCTTTATTATTCCTTTAGATGGTGAAGCTCCAAAACTTGATATAAATGGCTCATCTCTTCAATACTTGTCTCTCTCTGGTGACGTTCCCACGGAACCTTGCCTGCAAATTTAAATGGCTTGGTTGAATCTGATCTCCTGTTTAGAAGAGCTAATATCCACAAATTAGTTGGGCTTCTTCAATGTCTTTGTCATGTTAAGAAGCTATCTTTAGACCGAGCTGCAGCTTAGGTAAGATATATTTGTTTGAAATAAATGTAATTTGAAATTTTTAAAAATCTTTTAGAATGTCTAAGTGTTGGTTACTAGAAGTCCTGTGAGTTATAACAATCTAGGTATTTATGTTAGTGCTCTATGATTTTAAGATATGAAATAATAATGATAAGAATAAATTAATGAGTATATAAGTCTCTATCTAATAATATAAATATAAGAGTATTGAGCCTAGTTTTATTAATGAGTTGAGATTAAGATTCTCTTCCTAGTGATGAGTAGTCACTTATAAATTTAAGGGTGCGAGGACACACAAGTGAGTCCTTCCCCGTTCAACAATATTTCTAGTCACCCAAATAATATTACTAACTAATATTAATTCATAGGCCACCATAAATTTTTCTCAATTGCAATTTTGTAAGGCCACATTTCTGCAACTCAGATTAAAGAAAAAAAAAATTATGAATAGTAATTTTTTTTCTTACATGTGAATACTTGTTGGCATCTAAATTAAAATANACATTTTATACCCATTTTCCAGTAGTATTATCAGCCATGATATGATTTTCACCACCCATTCTAGGAGTTGGATTCATGTTGCTTCATAGATGACTAGTGACTATTCTGGAAGGTTACAAGGAACAACTTCCAAACTTCTTAAAATATCTGTTGCTAAGTAAAGCAAAGATGATAAATGACTTAATCAAATGCCATTTAGGATCAGATGTTTCTGATATGTCATTTTATTTCATAAACATTTGCAGAAAAGAAAAAGTAATTTAAGGCAGAGAAAAATCATGGTTGTTAACCAATCAAAATTCATACATAAAAATCTAGGGATTAATAATAAATTTAGTGCCTAAAGTTTGACAGTTTTATTAGATTTGTCCTTAAAGTAAATTATGTCCCTAAACTTTCGAAATGCACTCAATTTCTTCTGTAAAGTGTATGTCATTGGAGAAATTAACAATTCTTGCTAACATGGCCAAAAGTTTTAGATGACATGCAGATTTTTCATGATGAGTAGAATTATGATCTTCCGATGTTTCAGAATTTAGTGCACTTAGAGCTTGGTTGTGAATATCATGAACTGCTACCAAAGTTTCTTCTCTGATCTCCTAAGCTAGAAGTTCTCAAAATTCATAAGGTTGGTGTACGTATGAGGAAAATTTCTGTTTTATCACTTTTGAATCTGCATTACTTGAAAATTTTTGTCTGACTTTTTCGGGCAATAGCCCAATATGGACCAGAGTTTAGCTGGATGTCACCACAGGTTGTTCTTGATTGTCTTAAATTGTATCTTAAAGTGTTCTGTTATCACGGATACAGTGGATTAAACGATGAAGTAAAATGTTCTTCCTATATTCTAAGAAATGCAACTGAATAGAATGAGAATCACTTCTCATAGATTTTTAAATTCGGAGGAAACACTTCAAGCTATTATAAAAGTATCAATTTTACCAAAAGGTTCCAAGACCTGTCAAATGGCTTTTGATTGAGATATGTTTCTTAAAGGTATGGATTTAATTCTTTCCCCAGTTTTGTTTAGGGGCCACCATAAGATTTAAGGTGTGTTTATATATATTCTGGTCATATTTCCAGTAGGACAAAAAAAGTATATGGTCATATATATATTCTTGTCAGAATCATCTATTTGGAAATCAGAAATAACCTCCACCAACTTAATTACATAACCCATGCTGCCCATGGTTAGCACCATATAAAGATTCTTCAACATTTAACAGAGAAAGGTTGTGTGAGTGATCCAGGAGAACCTACCATTGAGAAAGCCGAATTTTCAATTAATATCTGGGTTTAGTTTTGATTTTGGGGTTAATTGTAATTTTCAATTGTTACGGGTATTTTGTTAGTTGTCTCCATATTTTATTAATTTTTTTATTTCTAGATCATGGGTGGTATTTGAATTTAGGATTATGTTATTTAGGGTTTTTAGAATGTTATTTTAAGGCCTAGTTTTTCTTATGGGCTTAAAAAGTAGTGAGAATCGTCAATTCTTAAAGAATTAGGGTTACTAATCCTAATCCTTATAGGATAAGTTAGGAGGTCTATTTAAACAGTTATAATGTTTATTTTCGAACAATTTTGGATGAATTTTATGAAGTTTTCTTCATCCTAGAAATTTTTCTACATTCGTGGTAATTTTCACTATATGCCAGCCATTGTTTGGCTGAAGAATCGTCTACCTTGGCTGCCTTTTCAGATCTCTTTTTCCCATTCTTTCCCTCTAATCATCTCTAGAACCTAGAATATCTATTCTTGGTTTCCCGCCCTTCATCAATGAATATGACAAAGAAAACTATATTAAAACTTGAAAGTAAAATGTTTAAAGANAAGAATTAGGGTTACTAATCCTAATCCTTATAGGATAAGTTAGGAGGTCTATTTAAACAGTTATAATGTTTATTTTCGAACAATTTTGGATGAATTTTATGAAGTTTTCTTCATCCTAGAAATTTTTCTACATTCGTGGTAATTTTCACTATATGCCAGCCATTGTTTGGCTGAAGAATCATCTACCTTGGCTGCCTTTTCAGATCTCTTTTTCCCATTCTTTCCCTCTAATCATCTCTAGAACGTAGAATATCTATTCTTGGTTTCCCGCCCTTCATCAATGAATATGACAAAGAAAACTATATTAAAACTTGAAAGTAAAATGTTTAAACATCTTGATCAACTTTACCAACCAGAATTGATAGCTCCAAAATATGTCACTAAAATGATATCAAAGACCAGCCGCAACAATGTAATTCCATGCACCACGTCTGCTCACTATCTCACATTCTACAGTATATTTGGTTAGGGTCCACTTGCAGTTTTTCATGTACATATCTTCTAAGCAAGGTAGAATATTGTCAATCCTCCTCCTTGATTGAGACCGGTTGTCAAAGCAGATGAGGAGATCAAAGAAGCTTTCAGTATGCTGAGACCCTACAAAACCACAAAATTAATCAGAAGAGCGATGTATACTATTTCAATAAAAAATGTCTTAGGATCAGTGATGCATCTACTTCATCAGTAGAACTGTTCCCACCATACCCACTTGCAGCAGTTAGATAGCTAGCCCCTTCTACCCATGGGACTCTGAGCACCAACTATGAGGAGAGTACTGCGAAGGGCACACTTCATAAATTTGTAATATCTGGGTGTTAAGTTTAAATAATGGGGCAAGCTGGGGGTTGATTTAAACGCTTTTTAAGTTCATCGGACCTTAAATCTTTGCTAGCATGCAAATCAACTATGCTCTTGTACAATTTATCTAAGCTGCTTGAACAAGAGTTCCCTTCTAACATATGCTCCACTCCTCCTAAGAGGAAGGTCAACAAACAGAGAACGGAGTCCACAAAAAATATCTTGCTGTTTGATTTTCTAATCATTAGCTTCACGTTCAGTCGTCTACCATCATCAGTTGTTACCTCACCAGAGTTATCAAAGAATCATCTATTTTGTAAGAGTAGGTCCGTCAATGGTGTCCTTGAGAGTAAACAACATTTCAGTAGATCCATCATCTGAAATAAAGAAAAAGAGTTTTAAAGGTATGATTCAAACACCAATTTAGCAAATAAGTTGGAAACATGAGCTGATAAATGCATTCAGAAGAGAAAAAGAAAGAAAGTTTGTGAAAGATTTTGAAGTAATCTTGTGCATGCACTTACCTCCTTTTAAGTGATATTCACAGTCATTTCTTCAACTACATCCATGTCCTCAATTTCAAGATTGTTGAGTAGAACTACACTTGTTTGAACATTATCAGGCACAACCATCAGGTCATCAGAAATAATAAAAGGCAGCCATTTCACCAACAAAATCTTCTTTAATAAATTTCAACAGCGTTCCTTGAAACTAACAATTGCAACCGCAACAAAGGAGATATCTTAAATATGTTCCTTTCACTACCAAAATTGCTTTAGTGCAGAAGATTCTGAATTTTATAATCATGAGATAAATTGTTTCCAAACCTCACACTAATAAAAAGCTTAATGAAGATAGAAACAAATGTATGTCTGCTATTTTTCTTATTTCTCTTTAATAAGTTACAACAGTGTTCCTTGAAACCAACAATTACAAGAGCAACAGTGTAGTCTCTGAAATAAGCAAAGAAGGTTTTTATTTGCTAGTACCATTAGTGGAGTATTTGATAAAAAAAATACAGCCAGTTTTAGGTCACACTATATTGATTTTACAAAGCTGATTAACAAAATTATGGAATCATAGAAATTAGTGACAGATTGCTCACTATTATGAATAAAAATTTAAACTAATAGAGGCATGTGTAATTTCTTAAATAAGAATGGAAGTTTGTGTTATTTAATCAAACAGACCATGTGAGATAGTGTGCAGGACGACTTCGTCCAAATTGTATTGAGTTCAAATTCGATCTGGTTTTTTCATAATAAATTAAATTCACGCTTTTGTAAATGATGCATTATCAAAGATGATTTGGGGACAACATTTTGTGTAGTGATCGGACAAATCAAATTATGATGATCATCTACTAATTAAAGATAACCCAATTACTCAAAATTATGCAAATTGCTTAACTCACCGTTACCAAGAAAAGGTGACGATGACGATGCAGCGGGTGAAGTTCCTGATATGTCCAACACTGGCGAAAATAGGAGGGTTTGTTTAAAGAAGGAAAAACTGACGAATTTAAAGAAGGTCCTCATAAATTTTGAGACTCGTAGGAGGGTTTGTTTTTGAATGAGAAGTGAGGCAAAGATTCTGAGACCCAAGCTTGGTACTTTATTACAGAGGTATCCGGTTCAAATCTTGCTGGTGGTGGTGGGATGAAATTTTGGGACATGATAGGTTACCGTATTGTGTTGTGTGGTGTAGCCTCCAATGAAAAGAAAAAAAAGGATTTTGAGGAAGAACAAGAGGAAGAAAATCCAAATGAGAAGGACACTTTGTTGAGCTCTACCTCAAGAATTTTGAGGGTTTTAAAGACTCACTAGACTACTGGCTGAAAGGAATGGTGAATTTTGCAGCTGTCATACACTCAAAAGGAGGAAGTTCCTTAAGAAAGAAAGAATTTTATTTTTCAATACAATAAATAGAAATTGTTTCAGGTGATAATTTTGAGCCACAAACTCAAAAGAAACTTCAATTATTTTCAATTAAATTCTTTGATGTTCAAAATATTTCAATGCTAGACCTCTTTTTGGTGGATTATCAAGCTTTGGTTGATATTACACAACCTAACAAAATACTCACTTAAAAATCAAGTTAAGTTTTTTAAATTTATTATTTTAAATTTTTACCGCCAAGGGTGCTTGGTTCAACGGTCGGATTATTCACTAAATGGCTTAGATTCAAAGTTATGTTAATTCCTTAAATTCCTTTGATCTCACGTGAGCAAATTTAGGAACGGCGGAACAAATTCCTAAATTTTGGTGAACTAAAAAATCTTTATTTTTACCTAATTAATGCTAGGTAGCCAAAATTTTGTCATCATAAATATTATTAAATCATGTAACCTAAACTGCTAAAGTAATTTTACATGAATATATTTTGTTTTATTTTTTGATATTTTAGCTACGATTTTGGATTCGAACACAAAATTCATAAGACTGAGAATGACCTCAATACCACTGAGCTACAAACTGTTTGNTGTTAATTCCTTAAATTCCTTTGATCTCACGTGAGCAAATTTAGGAACGGCGGAACAAATTCCTAAATTTTGGTGAACTAAAAAATCTTTATTTTTACCTAATTAATGCTAGGTAGCCAAAATTTTGTCATCATAAATATTATTAAATCATGTAACCTAAACTGCTAAAGTAATTTTACATGAATATATTTTGTTTTATTTTTTATTTTTTGATACTTTAGCTACGATTTTAGATTTGAACACAAAATTCATAAAACTGAGAATGACCTCAATACCACTCAGCTACAAACTGTTTGGTATGAATATATTTTGTTAGGTCATCTACGAAATACATGTCAATGGCTCTTGTAGAGATCCTTGATTAAAATATTTCGAACATTGAAAACTCAATTAAGAAATTGTCAAGATTAAGAACTAAATTTAAATACTGTACATCTTTATATAATTTTCTCATTCTCAAAAAGAAAAAAAAAATGACAATTTTCTCATAAATAAATCAACAAAGAATGACCTCTCATTTTCGTTCCTCAAGAGCAAGAAAGAAGAAAAGGAGCTCCTGAAGCCCCTCCGTTTCCTACACTCATGGTGACAAAACTGATCCAGAGATGAAAATCCTTGATTCTATTATTCTCTTCTTTTTTTTTGGTACATTTCTCCTTTTCTTTTTAACTAGTACAAAATATTTACTTATACTATAGATTGAATGAAAAGCAAATTTTACATAAGCACAACAGAATGTAGATGCAACAAAGAGTCATCCAGCCATTCATTCGTATACAGCTTTCATTATCAATATCCAGCCAAAACATGATAATCTGAAATTAATTTGGCCTAAATAACAAGATGGAATTGAAATGGATATCAACATTTATATAAATACATAACTGGGATAGTCTTATTAAGATAGAGGGGTGATTACTGATGATATATATAACCAAGTAAATTACTGTAAACCAAAAAAAATAAGAACTACTAAAAACTATTAAGTACCTATTAATGCTAATGGTTTATTATTATTCATTGCAACTTCAGTGGAATATCTTTTTTTTTGTTTCTCAATTCTCATCCTTAGCTTTGTTTATGAATTGGCTGATTTTAAAGGCTTAAAACTAATGTGGAGATCAGAGAAGCTTTTAGTATGGTGAGACCCTGCATCAAACTCAATGAAGAAAAGTATTAATAATCACTTCTTGAACTAAATAACTAAAAAGTTTAAATTGAATAACCACTAATATTTTGAGTTCATGGAAATATCAGGTGGGTCATTTTTCCAAATAAAAATATATAGTTAGGTCTAGGGCTCAGCCTTACTTCCTTGATGCCAATAGTGACAACTCTTTCCTCTAAGTCACTAATGAGAGTGTATATACTGCTTATAACTGAAATGCCAGAAATGGATGAAATTTGTGTCACAATGAGGTTATCTGTCATTATGTACATTGATGGTCCCTTAACAAATCATTTAGAACTTGATGTTTCCCATTTTTGCAAATTTTATCTAAGTCTTTGAATTATTAACGTGTTCAATTAATCACACTAACTATTAACTAAAAAGTTAAAACTGTAGTCCCTGGCCAAACTTTTAGATACCTTACTTTTAAAACATAAATGGTTGTGTAATTTATTTATTTTTTATTTGGCAACAAAACCTGTTTTTGTACTATGGATGAGAAGCATGTATTTAGAGCTTATGCAATAACTCACCAAGTAGAATATGGAAGCACAACATTAAATATTTTAAGACAATAAACCTTAATCCAAATTAAAAGTTGTGCATCCATATTTTGGTTTTAATTAAATTTGAATTATATATTGCTTAAGAGGTTGAGGTCCATATTTGAATCTCCATGCCCATATATCTTTAGTTGGAAAATTTAGTTTTATCTATCTAGTAAAAAAATAAAAATTGAAAGCAATTATTAGATCATTGAGGAAATATTGTTAAGGAACTCAAATAAAAAGAATTCTAGGCAAATTCTAAATTTATACTGTTGTACTTCATGACAAAGTGGTCATTTGTATTTCTATAAGACTAGCAGTTATCCTATTACCAGTATTCATACATTGACCACTGGAGATTAAAAAATGACCACAGGTCATATAGAACTTCAAATGACCATTTATTAGTGACTAAAGAGGAATAAAGTATAATTTTAGAACCCACATAAAATTCTTTTTTATTTGAATTCCTTTATAATAATTCTCTCTAAATTTGGCTAAATGCAAAAATGATTTTTTCAAATGGTAATTTTCATTAAAGCTACTTAGTCCTTTGTCTAGGATTAATAAAAGTTGCATACGTTGCAACAGTTAATTATTTTCTAACAAGTTATCCACATTACCTATATGACTCAAGTTCAATTATATAAGGTAATGTCTATATAATGTCATGGAAATGTTGAATAGAATGATACTAAAACAAATATTCCAAACTTCATTGTTAAGTGTTCTTGCAATTCTTCATTTTCACATCATCAAAAAAAAAAAATTTGTCCCTCTATCAAATTTTTCTAAATAGATACATTTTACTTTTTACTCTATCCTATACAAATATCATAATTAATTACTGTGTTTAAAATTATATGTTATATATATGTTTATTACATGATGAAATGGGTGTAAAATTAAAATTGTATTTTAATTTTTTGGAATATTAACTTGGGAATGTAAGATTCTCGTTATTTGGTACAATTTTTTTAAAAAAATTCACAAGAACGATTTTTACAAACTTTTCCAATAAAATATTCCCGTGAGATGTGATAATCTTAAATTTCACCTCATGCACAAGTTTTTTAAATGTAAAAAAATCAATCGACTGATCATTCTTACCCTCATCAAATCCAAACTCTCACCCTCATCAAATCCAAACCTTCTTACGTGTAGTTCTTTTCTTATGCCAGAAAATTCTCTTCACCTTCGCCTAGCAACCATTGCAAATTATCCCCTTGAGTTTTGGGAGCTCCGTCACCAACAAGGAGACAGGGAAGGTGCCATGGTGTGATGGTGTCATCCAATTGTGGCTTCCGCTTACAGACCATGCAAACGCCACTGCTGTCGACGGGTTACTTATCTGGATGCCTGAGCTGGATAAAGATGGGTTGACGCCCCTCCTTCTTTATCCAAAGCTTTCTCGGCAAACCTTCTGCTTCCCTTCTAGATCTCCTTCTTTCTTTCGGCAAAGCTTCACCTTGCTTCTAGTTCTTCTTATTGTCTTTCGGCAGAGCTTCGCCTTCTTCTTCTCCTCCGGCACGCTTGGGCACTTTCTTCTTCTTCTCCACAAATAGGATTAGGCGCCTCTCTCTTCTCTCTATACTTCTGTATCTCTCTCTCTCTCTCTCTCTCTACAGGACTTAAGGAGGGACTCATTTATACTAGAGTTGGCAGGGATGCTATTAGGAATCCCAGTGTGACATGGAGTACTGCACATCAAGCAGCCTGCTGCATTCTTAAGAATTTTGGAAGATCTTTGAAAAAAAATAGTAAACATGGCAAGGAAAAGACATCGTTGCAATCCATTCCTTGGAGTACACATCAAGTAATGCATTAAAAGAAAACAAAAAGCTGAAAAGTGATCAAGAAAGAAAGTGGGGTCTAATTGGCCTTTCACAGGCTCTTGTGAGCCTAATGTTAAACATTAACCTAAAAAAATTCATTGAAATATTTACCTTATAAAATATTTGTAAAATTAAGAAGATACTAAAATATTATAAAGAAATATGTAAAAGAATGGAAAAGAAGCAAGTCCGTGGAAAGAGAGAAAAATCTGCAACTTGCATAAAAATTAAATACTGTAGAGGAAGTAGGGCAGGTGGAATGAAGCTTATAAATAGGCCTGAGTAAATGAAGATGTAATAAAAGAAAAGACCAAGCAATAAACTACTTTAGATTACTTCACTCTCTCTCTTTCATTTACGTCCCATCTCCTTTAGCTTTCATAGCCTCGAACACCTACAGTACTCAGTCCAATTTCTAAATTTTCTCTTTTTCTCTTTGCTCAACCGAATTATTCCAAAAATATAATTTTGCCTCAGGTTGGATCTAGACAAGTATTTTTCATTTTATGGCACCAAAATGAGTGTCTAACCTAGAAATAGAGATAAGAAGCATGTGTGCAACAGATATACAAAAACAGACAGGGATAAAGAAACCATTAATTACGATCATCTTACTTATTCAACCTTCAACACTGATTAAGTTTAGTAGGCGTTCAAAGATCAAACTATCATCCCAAAGGTCAAAGCTTAAAAAATGATGCAAAAGTATACGGAACAAAACTCAAAATTGTGACTGTTTTCATATACCATAATAGAAAAATACAGGAATTTTAATAACCTGCTTTGCTATATTTCAAAAGTCAGAACCAAAATTATCAAGTGAGTTTCTCCTTTGGCTGGTAGATTATATTGTCAAACATATCTTTCAGTTTGTCATGCTGAACCATCCCATCCAGAATTTCATCCTCTGAAACTCCTAGCGAACTCTTTTGCTTATCATTTTCATTATTCGTGGTAGAGAAAACCAGTTCCGAAATTCGGTTCTTTACTGCCTGTGTATGATACTTTTTCCATTCAGAGGTTTCCTTTGTAATGAGATGATAAGCGTAGACAACTCTCTTTTGGCGAAGTCTATATGCTCTGCTTATAGCTTGCCTTTCCACTGCTGGGTTCCAAACAACATCAAGCAGCACAACCCTCGAAGCTCCAACCAAGTTAATGCCCTCAGAACATGCTTTTGTCGATGCCAGTAATACTTTTGCTTTGATGTTTCCATCATTGAAACCATGAATTACAGCGTATCGTTGCTTTTGATTAAGCTTGCCATCCATATGCAACACTTCCTTCCCTTCAGACCAATTGAAAATTGAACGGAGTTGGTCTATTATTAGAATCAATGGATCAATATACTGGCTGAACACAAGAACTTTCTCATTGACTGCGTCACACATCCGAATGAACTCCACCAGAAATCTTGTTTTAACACCTGCATGTGGAATCAGTTTAAGATGTTCCAAGTCACCCCTATTGACTACAGATTCTTCTTTTTTTGATAGAGTGCAGCGGAGCAAAAGGGATGGATGGATAGACGCCAAGGTCAACTTGTGTTCAAAATCAAATGCAGTTTGGGAACTTTCAATGCTCTCGAGGACACTTTTCTGCCCAGGACCTGCATTCAAAATCACCACACATTCTCTCAATCCAGGAAGACTTTTCTGAAGAATGCTACCTTTGTAAACATGAACAAATGGAGCCATCAGCAATTTCAATTCATCAATTGCTTTATCTGCAGAATAATATCTGGTTGAATAAGCAGTACCAACCTGTTCCCATCTCACCCCTTTTGATCTTTTCTCTTCCTGTATTGGTCTTTTTTGGCAGAACATTTTTAGCTCATGAGGAATTCTGTCTGGAAATGACGATTTCACAAGGCACAAAGTATTATACAGCTCCAAAAAATTATTCTGGAAAGGAGTCCCTGAGAGGATGATTCTCTTCTCAGTTTGAATTTCTGATAGAACCTTCCAAATCTGGCTGCGCCGATTTCGAGGAGTGTGGCCTTCATCAAGAACCAAGAAACCTGGAATGTCACGCAGAACCATCCTTATCACTTCACTTACTTTATCAACAAACCTACCCTTCTTCCCTGTATTTATGTCAACTTTGGAACTTTCCCCAGCAAGTTTCTCATACAAGCTGTAGCTTACTCCTAAAACACTTTTGTCTTTACACCATGAAAACAATTTCAACATTCTTATGAAACCCTTATTCTGCCTTTTGTGCCTAAACCTCTCCGCTTTGTTGTTCTTCCCCACAAGTTCTTTTCCTGATGATTTAGGATTGCCTAGGTTGTGAAAAGAAATTCCTCTGCCCCACTTTCTGAACTCATCTTCCCAAGTAAGTAGTACGCTGGCAGGAGCAATAATAACTGGTCGGCATTCTGGAAATAATTCCAAATATGTCTCAAGAAACACAATTGTCAAGCACGTCTTTCCGGTTCCCGGGGCGTGAGAGATGATGCATCCACCAACACTATTAGGATCAGCATTCTTCAACTTATGAAGGTCAATGGTTCCTGCCACATTGGTCCAAATAAACTCAAAACCTTCCTGTTGATGAGGATACATGTTTTTCTTGACATCATCAGGGATCATCTCCCAAACTGTGCCTTTCTTATGATTGTAGAGATTCTTTGAATTGCCACCAGAAACGTTAAACTGAACCCTATCAAAGAGTGGGACATTCCCTGCACCATATGATAGCCTTTTTTGTGACCTCTTCAATGGATAGTTTTCCTCCTGTAATATGTAGGGGCAGAAGAGTTCAAACTAGGAAACAAATATGCAAGTGCTTTTCTGTAAATATAGTTCATAAAGTATTCCTCATCTTGTGATCAAATAAGATCAAACATAAGTAAGCATAGCTCAATTAGCAAAAATCTTATTGCTTTTTCTTGTAGTCAAGTGAAAAATAACCAAAATAAAAGGTTCTAGCTGGTTTAGGTCAAAAAGTCTCCTCAACCCCTAAAATGTTTAAGGAAAAAAGCTTGACTTTGACTATAATTAAATTATGCTTACCACTCGTGGTGAGATATATTTCTGCTCTACAGCAACACGGAGACAAATTTTGCAATATTTCCCAATTTCCAAATCTTCAGCATAGTCATGGCTACAAAGGGAAGGTCGAGTTCCTCTACATCCTCCTGCTTCTACTGTCCCTCCATTGCCAACCTGCATATCATAGCAAGTTCAATTTTAGCTTTCACTAAGAGAGGTGCTTATGGTGGTAACCTCCTAAATAGAGACGGTGGAATAACGTTATTCTCTTTTGAAGAGGAGGTAGTATAACAATTACCTACTTCTTATTGTTCTATCCGTACTATGGATGATTTTTTTTTTTTTTTATAGTTTGAATTTTAAAATCAACTAAAAAACTATAAGATGCATTTTAGGAACAAGAACACTGGTGGGTGTCCTTTTCAGTAGTTGCACACACAGGAAACAAAAAAACAAAAAAAAAAGGTTGAAAGAATATAAAATTTAAAGTTGTAGCTACAATACAAATGGAACACAGAATTTGACTTGTTATAAGAAGAGAAATAAATAAGCCATTCAATACGGTGCAAATACGTGACCAGGAGTTTTATATTGATTCCAAGAGTTTCTGATTTTACTCCTGGAGGATGTTATATCATAAATACCTGCATTTTCTGATCTCCAGAAGCTAAAATACATACAATGCATAAATGAATACAAATTCGAAGTTAAAAATTTATCGAGAGCTTCTTAAAGGAAGGGGTGGGGGAAGAGGAAACTAAACCATCCACAATGATGAGCATACTCAACCAATAACTTTATATCAATTCCAAAATATTTTAAATTTAGCCTTGCAGGATGTCAATAGTATACCCTACATTGTCTAGCCTACAAGCAGCTTAAGACACAGATAATGCACAAATAAAATATAAAAATCAATGATAAATAATCTGGATCTGGAACAGGAAATATCCTTAAGGAGTGGCTATTATTATTATGTATAGCAAAAGAAAATTTACCTGGGAACCAGCTTTGTCCAAGCTCATGGCAAAGTCTAGTTCTACCCACAACTTTTCCATATTTTTCTCAAACTCTGATTTTTCAGGTTCAGGCTCCTTTACCCCAAAAGTAAACTTCAATGGAAGTGTCTCTTCAGGTGAAGTTGGCTCTGTATTTTGCTGATGAGCATCATTAACTCTAATGGCATTACTCTTGCCCCAAATGCAATCAGCAAGAAGTCCAATAATATGTGACTCCTTTGAAAAGGCTGGCTTTCCTTGGACTATGAACTCCCCTTCTTTCTTACTTGTTTTTCCATCTGCATTTTCCTTTTTCTCTTGATCATAACTATTGATCCCATCATTTATGTTGTACTCATCCTTCTCAGTCTCCTGTTCTTCCTCTACTTTGTTTTTGTCTTTAACCTTCTTAAAGAGCTCTTTTGAAGGCCCAATCTCTTTCTGGTTTTCTGACATTGCAATACTGGGGTGGCCTGTATCAACAGGCTCACTTCCCAACCTCTCAGCATTAAAACTGAGACTAGGTCTTTTTCTCTTACCTTTGAACTTCTCTTCTTTTAGACCTATAACTTTCTCTGCTTTCTCTTTTCTCTTATCTAAATCAACATTGATACCATCATTGACTTTGGCCTCATTTTTCTTCGTCTCCTTGCTTGCCTTTCTTTCCTTCTTGTTGTTCATCCCTTCCAAGTTCTTAGTCAAATCTATTATCTCCTCCTGGTTTTTCTCCAATGAATTACTGTAATAACATCTCTCCACACACTCATTTTCTACCCTTTCGTCGTGGATGTCCTGCACAGTGCCATTATGGTTAGCATCACCATTGTTTCTGCAGATTCCACCGCTTTCACTTCCCACCTTTCTTCCTAGCTCTTCCATAGTGGGCATGCTCTCCCCCAAAAAAATTACTTCATTACCGTCGTCAAACCAATCGAACTTCTTGGACTGGAATTGACTACTTGTCTTCTTCTTTCTCTTGACACCAGCGCTTTTACCCCAAGAATCATCAGCCTCAGAAATTTCTTCTTCTTCTTCTTCTTCTTCTTCTTTGTCATCATCATCGTATGATATGGATTCATCACAGCTTAAGATTTTGCTCTGCTCCACTTGATAATCTTCATCTTCATCTTCATAACTAGTACTAATAGATGTAGAAACATCACCTTCATCACTGCTTAAGATTTTACTATGCTCCACTTGATAATCTTCATCTTCATAAGGAGTATTAGTAGATGTAGAAACATCACAATCATCAACTTCATCATCAAAATCATCACTTTCTTCAACCCCAACTTCCTCAGTTTGCTCATCATCAATATCAATAACGTCTACATCCTCATCATCCACCGAATCAGCCCCATCATCTACAACCTTTTTACCTTTACCAATTTCATCAAGTTCTGGTCCAATAGATGATCCATACCTTTGAGAACTTTGCGAAACAGAGTGGTCCTTCACCTCATCCATGCTTTCTCCCAAGAAAACCACATCAGAGTCACTATTTTCATCTATTTTCCTCTCTGAAATAAACCCTTTATCTGGGTTATTGCCCCATGAATCCGATCTTCTTTTCTTTCTCGTTCTGCTCCTAGACTGCGACGAACCACCAGACCCAGTTGCTCCTTTCTCTTCTACACCTCCAGAAAACCTTCTCTTGCTCCTCTGGAGACGGGTCCTCTTCGCAACACAAGAATAGAAATCCATAGAAACAATCACAGTCTTGGCAGAAAGCAAAACAAGAGCGTTCAAAAAGCGAAGAAACTTGTTCTCACAAAACTGGGTTTATACGCACAATTGGAGGCAAAAGACGAAACCACACAAAACAAGAGCGTCGAAAAGCAAAACAATATTATGGGCCGGAGAGGGCTGGCTCGGAGGGTTTCTGAACAGAAGCAGACGAGGATATTGCTTGCTTAATACGGAATACTGGCGCCAATTTGGTGAGGAGTGGAATTTCAACTCTGCCCTCGGCGAAGATTCCTAATCCCTCTATTTTCCCTTTTCTTCTTAAAATTACAAGGGTTCCCTAATTTACATAGAATATAGACACATGTGACTTCAGCGTCATTAAAGGTGGGTCATGGATTTGATTACAAGGATTCTTATTTTAATTATATTTTTTATTATCTTCTTTGATTTGATTGTTTAATTTTCTTGCAATATAATTAAGAAAATATTGAAGAAATACTCCACTTATTTATGGTCCTGGTCCTCTCAACTTATTGATTCTTTTCATCTTTTCTTTTAAGGAATGTGTCAATTTTTAATTTTTTTTTATTTGTAAAGATAAACCTAAAAACATATAACTTAGTTATAACAAAATTTCAAAAGCTTTCACATAATATTAGTTACTTCTTTTAAAAATAAAACCAAAGTAAAAAATGGAATATTATAAGATTACCTTTAATTCAACTGGATAGCAGAATCAGTAAGTCAAGTAGTCTCTTTAGAAAATTAGTTCAAAAACTTCAAAGCAATAAAGTCTTGATAGCTTTTAGTGCTATAAGACCAAAACCAAGTCAAATAGCCTTTTTGTATTTTATCATAAGTACTAAAGATAATCTACATTAGAAAGAAATATATTTATAAGACTATAATGGCAGAAATCAGAAGTTGCCCTTGACAATGCAAGGAAATGGCAATGGCCTTTAATAAATTAAAAGGTAATGTGTTGTAAATTCATTAAATTGGGTAGTGTTTAGTGTTTTTATCATGACTAGAATAAAAAATTTATGTATTGTTTGTGTTATTAGAAAATAGACTCATTTATCTTTTCAACAAGTTATAATATGTGATCATATTCAAAGCAAGTGGAGAGTTCTGAAGCTTCATAGTGACGCCTTGGAACTTGCATCTTGGAAGTTATAGTTTTTAGTTTTTAGCTTTATGAATTTATTTTCCCATTTATGTTTTTTTGTGAATTATGGTGTTGTTAGCGTATAAATAGCTTATATCAAATAAGAGAAAATAGACTTGAACATTTATAATTTTGATAATATAATGAAGAATAAAAGTTATCTATTTCTCTCATTTTATCCCAACTTCATAAAGTAAAATTTAGCATTTTTTTGAGTTCTTCCTACCCCTATGTCTTCACTAATCTCCCTCATCAAAAGTTCACGTATTGTAGCCTTCAACTGCATATAGATTTTTTTTTGGGTTTTCCTATTTAATATTAATTTGGTTATTTAGGAGATGCAAAACTTGTAGCTTGAACAACAAATATCCCAAATGATAAACATATAGTAAATAATCTTCTCATTTGTTTTTTTTTTTTTTTTTCAATTCTTTGAACTAATTTTTACTATCCTAACAAATGATCAATAAAATGCATTATCTAATTGTTTATTTAACTGTATAAGTAAGAAGAAAAAAGATGGAAGCATCAAGCATGAAAAAACTTAAAAAATGGTTGAAAAATGTAACAACTTTGAGAGAATGAGAATAAGAAACAAGTAAATAGAGATTGAGCCATTGAGGGAAATTTAAAAGGTAGATAGTCACCAAAATAACTCTGTAAAATGGCAAAATCCCCTCAATTGGCTGTTCCAATAGACCCTCTTCATTAGCTTTTGTTAACCAATTAAATCAAAAAGGTTAAACTATTACGTGAAAATTCATGAATAGTTTTATATTTGACAAGCCCTCGCAAGCAAAAGCTCTTTGGGTTTGAAGCGTAGACAAATACATGCTTACTTATACCATGTGTTGAAATATCAATTTAATTGAGAAAGTAAGAGCGGAAATATTCGATCTCTTAACTATTTAGTCAAAGAGGCTATGATACTATGTAAAGAACCGATTCAACCTAAAAACTTAAGCTGTTAGGTGAATACTTATAAAAAATTTTATATCTTAGAGCTTTTAACAAGATTTAATTTTGGAGAAGAAGACAATCACGAGGTGGTCCAGGGCAGCAGCTTAAGTGAAGTACAAAAGGAAAGTAGAAAAGTGAAAAAGAAAGCTCTAGGTGGAGAGAGAAAAAAAGAAACTGTTGATGGTTGAACTTCCTCANAGCTTAAGTGAAGTACAAAAGGAAAGTAGAAAAGTGAAAAAGAAAGCTCTAGGTGGAGAGAGAAAAAAAGAAATTGTTGATGGTTGAACTTCCTCATCAACACGTTGGGATGGGTAGAAGTAGAGCCACACAATTTTTTTTAATTATTATATTGAGTTGGAAAGACTTTTTTATGAAAGAGAGTTGAAAATATTTTAGTTAGATTCCTATTTGAAAATAAATTTTTGGTTGGGTGGTTAAGTCTAAGAAATTTAATATTGAAATAATAAATTGTATATCTTATTAAGGAATTTTTAAAATTTGTGAGCATTAAAGTCCCAGTAAAAGTGTTTATGGGTTGGGTTAGTTTGAGTTTAGACTGAACCTAAACTCAATCCAATAATTTTTTATACTCTACAACTTAAACTAAAAGACTTGCAACTTAACCAAACCAAACCATGAAAGTCAATTTGAATTGGATTGGTTTCTCAATTTGAAATAATGTTATGTATCAGAATGCATTTTACACATTGTGGATAAAGTACTCCAAAGATTTTGTCTATTAAATTTCATATTTTAATTTATTAGTAAAAAATACTTTCATATTCTAATTAAGTTTTAAGGTCCAACCATATGGAATAAAATTAAAGAGTTTTGCATGGTTAATGGTAGAATGGGAGAGAACCGATAAAGAGATATTTGTTTTAGAGAAGATCTATGAGTTTTGCATGTAAAATTTAAAGATTGACTAAAATCAAAGAGTCACAATTAAAAGTGATTGATCATTCAAATTCAAATTTTATGGTGATATATTTTATATATTATTCAAAAATAGTATTTTAATAAATAATTGGATTGAGTTAAATTAGTTTATTATTTTTCCTAACCCAAACCCAACCCAACCCAACCCAATATTTATTCAACAATTTCAACGCACATAAAAATTTAAACCAAACCAATCCATCAATTTTGTTTCGGTTGCTTGGTTTAGTCGGGTTGGTTTTGGTTCTGAACAGTCCTACCCAGCCATTGACTGAACCTCCGCCCCTAGGCAGAGAGAATATAATTAACCTTAAGTATATGCCATAGCCTATAGCCAGTATACACGTTCAGAAAAAGAATTCAACTAACCATCAAGTTAATTACACAGGCAATGTTTCAATAGCTAGCTAGGCTGGAAAGCCAATCCTGAGGGACTCTGTTGAACCCGCATTTCCTTTAACTGTCAAATCATCTTCAGCTTATTTATTAGTATTTTAGAACGTTAAGAGAATGGAAATCTTTGGATGTAACAGTTAGCCAGCAGATCAGCTTTTTGCCAAATATAACTTTCAGAGAATGGAAATTTAGTGATCATGAACAGACCTGCAAAGATATATGATGTCAGGCTAGGAATGTCCCATGTCTTGCAGATCAAGAACACTTGTTCCAAAATAATTTTGTTTAATCTAAGTCCATTTTGTCACTTTGATTGACGTTCAATATGGCTCTTCAAAAGTAAGAGGATAGATTGAAGTCTCTTGGGAATACCTGGAAAATTTTGCATGCATGGAGGCATACAAAATTAATGTTAAAACTTCTTGATGAAATATCAAGCAATATAGGCTATAGCGACTTTAGTTTCTTCCCCTCAAATAAAAAATTAAAAAAAATAGTTTCTGATATATTTTAAAACTTTTAATATAGAATTATTTTATGTTAAGGATTTATATTTATTTACTTTTAAAGTAGTTAAATAAAAATATATAATTTTTGAATGTTTATAAATGTATTAACATCTTAATAATAAATACAAGGAGTAATCAAATTTTATTTGTAAAAGTAAATATTGTTTCTGAAAGCTCCATCCTAGACGCCAAAGATGTTCATCACATAAAATTTTCAAGGTTTGGGCTCAAATCTATGAGCTACAATGTAAACACGAAGTCAAACACGTTAAATTAAACAAACGGTATAATTATGTTATGTGTCTCTATAATTTTAGTAAAAATTTAAGTAAGTCATTATAATTTGATTTTGTCTAAATATGTTCTTATACTTTCAACTTTATATCAAATTCTTACCGTCAGTCTCAATTATAACACCGTTAATGTGTTGCTGACAGGTCAAAAGGTGTGCATATTTGGCAAAAATTGAAACCCAATCAGCATCCTATTAACAACACATGTGACTTGCAAAATAGAAGTCGTGACTAAACTGAGTCTTCTTCCTCTGGTTCGGTCTTCTTCCACTTCCCTACACTGACACCAATTACAGACCAAAACTCTATCAAAGATTCAAAATAGAACACCAAAGCATCATCGGATAATGCATGCTAGAGGATTTTGGGGTTGTAAATTTTACACATCTCTCTGGGTTCTTGTTGTTGATCATAGATGCACTATAGGCTAGCTGGGAAACTGCTGTTTGGTTGCGAGAAAAAGAGCGATAAATGATTGCTTTTTGTGAATCAATGTGAGGGAAAGAGTTTGACAGAGAGAGAGAGAGCAACAGTACGGTGACGATAGTTCTGCAAGAAACAAAATCCCTCTCTACAATCAAGATGCAACCATTGACGGATGAATCCAATGGAAGAAAGCTGTTATTGTATTTAAAAAAAATAAAAAAAAAAGACAAAAAGAAAAGGGAATTGACAAAGAAGCAGGGAAACGGGAAACCTATTACCGCCCACTGCAAGTTTGAAAAGCTTCCATGGAAACGACCTTTATTTTCGACCCTCTAATTATAAAGAGTGTGCATGCCAATGTGATACAACTCCAGTACCGAAACTATTGTTTATTGATGATTTCCCTCAACAACTATGTGTTGGGTTTTATAGGCCGTAGCCTTTACAGGATAGCTAGTGTCCTTTAATAGATAACTATTCATTAGATAACTTATATACTAGATAACTACTCTACTGTTACTGATACTTATCTATTATTATAATGCAACTCTACTTAGACTCCTACTAGACTAGACTGCCATTTCCCGCATAACTCTCATTCTACTGGTACTTCTTCAGTCAAACCAGAACTCTCACTGCTATAAACCAGAAACATCCCACGTGCATATGCCATGCACCCCCATGCATTACTGCATGTAACGTGGGTTGGGTTTTCTAGTTCTACTGCTGGTTCTTCTATAGTTCATTGTATCATTCCCCCTCCCATCGAGTGACTCCTTGTCCTCAAGGATCAGTTCTGGAAACTTATGTCGCAACTCATGGGTTGGCTCCCAGGTGGCCTCGGTACAAGGTAACCCCGCCCATTGCACCAATGCTTCTTGGGTATGCTTCCTCCCGCGTGTAACCCATCGCTTTTGCAGGATTTTATCCAGAACTACTGCCATTTCTCCCTTGTCATCTACTGGCGGTATCGCAACCACCGCTACTGGGGCATCGCCAATCTTTCTTCGTAGTAAGGAGACATGGAAGACTGGGTGGATATGGGCTTCTGGTGGTAGTGCTAACTTATAAGCTACCTTGCCTACGCGTGCCTCAATCTGGTAAGGACCATAAAACTTGCTAGCTAACTTCTGGTGTGCCCTCTTAAACACCGTCGACTGTCGGAAGGGGTGCAACTTTAGATAGACCCATTCTCTTGTCTGAAACTCCACATCCCTTCGTTTCTTATTGGCTTTGAGCACCATGTGTTGCTGGGCTATTAAGAGTTGTGCTCGAAGTTTAGTTAGGACTGTATCCCTGTCTTGTAATGCTTGCTCCACTTCATTCACGCTAGTACCTCCATGTTCATATCTAATGATTTTTGGCGGCAACCTGCCATATATTACTTCGAAAGGCGTACGTTTGGTGGCTTCATGGTAATTAGTATTATACCAGTATTCCGCCCATGCCAGATAACGCCCCCACTGTTTGGGGTGCTGAGATGCAAAGCATCGTAAATATTGTTCGAGGCAACGATTCACCACTTCCGTTTGGCCATCTGTTTGAGGGTGGTAAGCTGTGCTAGTGTAGAGCTGCGTCCCTTGTAGGCGGAAGAATTCTTTCCAAAATTTGGATAAAAAGATGGGGTCATGGTCACTGACGATTGTTTGTGGCATGCCATGTAATTTGGCCACACCATTGATAAATAGCTCCGCAACCATTTTGGCATTAAATGGGTGTGCTAAGGCAAGGAAGTGGGCATACTTACTGAGTCTGTCTACCACCACCATAATCACGTTCTTTCCTGAGGATATGGGCAAGCCTTCCACGAAAACCATGGAGATATCATCCCACACGCGTTCCGGAATGTTGCAGCAATCCTGCTGGGCTCTGCGATAGGTTCTTATTGCGTTGGCAAGTATCGCATGCAGCTACACAACGCTTGACGGTGGTCCGTTGTCCTTCCCAGTAGAAGTCGTGCTTCACCCTCTGATATGTTTTCAATTCTCCTGCATGTCCTCCTATCTTTGAGCCATGGTATTCTGCTAGAACTTGAGTTATGAGTTCACTGGTTGGAGGCAAGACTAGACGCCCTTGGTAGAGTAACAGACCATTTTTTTGTGTGAACCCAGTGTCACTACAGTCGCCGTCTTGAAGTTGCTGGTGTAACCCTGTCAAATATAGGTCTTGTGTATTGGCTTCTTGCAGCTCCTGTAAGATTGCAAATTGCGGGTATGTAATAGCCAATATACTTGGGGGGTCTGGGTGGCGTGACAAGGCGTCGGCAGCATCATTTTCTTTTCCTGGTCTGTATTGTACTTCATAGTCGTACCCCAGTAGCTTAGCTACCCACTTTTGTTGTTCAGGTGTTGTGATCTTTTGTTCTAGCAAGTATTTAAGACTCCTTTGATCAGTAAGAACGATGAAGTGTTGCCTGAACAGATAGGGACGCCATATACGAATTGCCTCTAACACTGCCATCATTTCTTTGACATATGTTGACTTGCTTCTAGACGCCACACCCAAGGCCTTGCTTAGGAATGCCACTGGCTTTCCTTCTTGTGATAACACAGCCCCCATCCCATGGTCGCTTGCATCAGTTTCGACAGTAAAGGTTTTGGTGAAATCGGGCATGGCTAAGACTGGTGCACTACACATTAAGCTTTTAAGATGTACAAAGGCTTCCTGGGCTTCTTCTCCCCATTCGAACCCGCCCTTCTTGAGTAGTTTGGTTAGCGGAGCTGCTACCCATCCGTAGTGCCGGATGAACTTTCGATAGTATCCTTTAAGACCAAGAAATCCTCGCAGCTCGGTGACCGTTCGTGGGCAAGGCCATGCATGGATGGCTTCTATTTTCTCTGGGTCCACCATGACGCCATTATGTTTGATAATATGGCCTAAGTAATCCACCTCCTTTCGCCCAAACCTACATTTAGAGAGCTTAGCATAGAATTGGTGTCGTTCTAGTGTCTGTAAGACGAGCTCAAGATGGTTAATATGAGTTTCCCAAGTGGTACTATAGACTAATATGTCATCAAAGAAAACAAGGACAAACTTGGGTAAACCATGTGCAAATATGGAGTTCATAGCAGATTGGAATGTGGCAGGTGCGTTACACAAGCCAAATGGCATGACTAGGTATTCGTAGTGCCCATGATGTGTTCGAAATGCTGTCTTATGTGTATCCCCGGTTTGCACCCGTATTTGGTGGTACCCAGATCGTAGATCAAGCTTGGAGAAATACTGTGCCCCATGCAGTTCGTCTAACATGTCTTCTACTGTTGGGATGGGGAATCGGTCCTTGATAGTGACCTCGTTAAGGGCTCTATAATCGGTACAAAAGCGCTAACTCCCATCCTTCTTTCGAACCAAGAGCACTGGGGATGAATATGGGCTAGTGCTGGATTGCACTATTCTGTTAGCGATCATCTCTGAGACTTGTCTTTCGATCTCATTTTTCTGGTGATCTGAGTAACGGTAGGGGCGGACATTGACTGGTTGTGTTCCCTCTTTGAGTGGGATTTGGTGGTCAAACCCACGTGATGGTGGCAACTGTTTGGGTTCCATAAATACTGCTGCATACTTTTGAAGTATTGCCCCAAGCTCCGGTGCTAGTTCTCCCTCAGTGTGTTCTATTGTGGTGGTTACTTCAGGCATGGTTAGTTGTGTGTGTAAGGCAAAGAGTGCACTAATGTGTGTCCGCTGCTTCATAATGCCATGAATAGTTTCTGTGTGTACTGCTTGTTTGGTCTGCCCTGTGATCTGATGCCGCTGCCCTTGGTCCATGAACTCCATGGTGAGTTTTCCCCAGTCACAGAGAGTGGGCCCAAGTGCTCCGAGCCACTGAATTCCTAGTACTGCATCCATACCTGCTAGTGGTAACACATATAGGCTAGTAGTGAATGAATAACCTTGTATTTGAATGTGTACCTTGTCGCATTTGCCCTCGCATTGTACCAATGTTCCATTTGCTACCGAGACATTAAAGGTGGTGGGTGTAGTCACTGGTAACCGTAGGGACTCTGCCTTGCGTTGGCTAATGAAGTTGTGTGTTGACCCGCTGTCAATTAAGACAGATAAGGGCTGTTCCAGAATGTAGCCAGTGACCTTAAGAGTTTGTGGGTTAGTCCATCCCGAGAGAGCGTGTAAGGAGATTTCTATCTCTGCAGTTTCGTCCTGGTCCTCTTCTTCTGTTGTAAGGGGTTCATGGGCGTCGAGCATGAGGAGCTGTGGTTTTTTACACCTGTGACCCACGGTGAATCGTTCATCACAGTTAAAACATAAGCCTTTCTCTCGTCACTACTGCATCTCAGCCCACGTGAGTTTCTTTACCCCTGGTGGTATTTTCCTTTCTGTCAAGGTGCTGGTTGTCTCATGCCCACGTTCGGTAGCACGCTCGCTAATGCGCATTGGCCTGGTTCGTCGAGCATGCAAGTCGTCTCGCATGCGGGCATAGTCCACTGCCTCACGCAGTGTTTTGGGTCTTTGTATTCGCACTTCACCGGCAAGTTCTTCCTTTAGTCCTCCCACGAAAGCTCCAACCAAAGCTTTCTGGGGCCAATCTTGTACTTGGTTAGCTAGTCGCTCGAACTCTCGTAGGTAGTTGCGTAAGGGGCCAGTGTGTTTAATCTGTGTGAGTGCTTCATCAAAGTCTTCAAACCCTGTGGGGCCAAATCGAGTGATTAGTTCTTGTTCAAACACTTCCCATGTCACAATCATGTTTTCTGCTGCGTACGTGTGTTGCACCCATTGTAACCATTGGTTAGCTTCTCCTTCCATGTGAAAGGAAGCCAAAGGAACTCGTTGATCATCTGGGGTTCCTTGGTATTGAAAGAACTGGCGTACCCGATGCAACCAATCCATTGGGTCTGTGCCCGCATAGCGGGGAAAATCCATCTTGATGTAGCGTGGTAGTGCATGGTTGTTCTCCGTCGTCTTACGCCGGTTAGCTGCTTTGGATGACTCGTCCTCCATCTTCCCTAGCTGTGTGTGGCCGAGTAACTTGGCCAACGTGTCTTTCACTTCTCTAAATTGGTTGTTAACTTCCTTGAACTGATTGTTCATGGAAACTACCACTCCTTGCATTCCCTCATCTATTCCCTGGACCTTCTCCATCAAGCCTGCAACCTCTCCTTCCAAACGCTCAAGTCGCTCTTTTTGGGTTGCCATTTGGCTCTGATACCAAATGATACAACTCTAGTACCGAAACTATTGTTTATTGATGATTTCCCTCAACAACTATGTGTTGGGTTTTATAGGCCGTAGCCTTTACAGGATAGCTAGTGTCCTTTAATAGATAACTATTCATTAGATAACTTATATACTAGATAACTACTTTACTGTTACTGATACTTATCTATTATTATAATGCAACTCTACTTAGACTCCTACTAGACTAGACTGCCATTTCCCGCATAACTCTCATTCTACTGGTACTTCTTCAGTCAAACCAGAACTCTCACTGCTATAAACCAGAAATATCCCACGTGCATATGCCATGCACCCCCATGCATTACTGCATGTAACGTGGGTTGGGTTTTCTAGTTCTACTGCTGGTTCTTCTATAGTTTATTGTATCACAATGTGCAGGTGAAACGGTTTTATATCACCTCAAAATTCATATGATTTTATAAAGAGGAAGACAACTCAGTTTTGGTTTTTCTTTTGGCCATGCTGATTGGACTTTATTTTGTGCGTACTAGGATATCATTTTTGCCAAATATGCACACCATTTGACACATCAACAACTAATTAATGGTGTTATAACTAACACATAGGGATTTGATTAGATCAAGTCGAAAGTATAAGAACCTATTTAAACAAAATTGAATTATAGAATTTTCGAGAACAATGGCAGATCAAGAAACTTTTATTAATGGAGGAAAAACTTTTATTAAAATATTTATATTAACATGACAATAGATTTTACTAGTAAAAAGTTATATATTTTTCAAATTAATTTAAGAATATAATAGCTAAGAAGAAATTTAATTTTTTGATTATATAATAGTTAACTAGAGATTCTAAGATCATACAAAAAGATAATATCAACTCAACCAAATATATCACATAGACATAATTGCAATTTTTTTTATTTTTTTAAGGAAACAAAGAATAAAGAGCAATTGAAATTAATTTGTCATATTCATGTAAACTACAAACTAAAAAAATATATAACAGAAAAAAGGATTTTTGTATTTTTATTAATGTTTGCATCTGCCTAGAAAGGGAAAATTTTTCTAAAAGGAATTATGCTAAGACAAAATATAATAAATATAAGAAAAGAGAAACTATAAAGTGGCTACTGGCTAGTAATATACTAAAATTAAAAGATTGAGGAGTTTCAAAAAGGTTTTTTTAAAAGATAAAATATAGATTAGTATGTTTGTAAAAACTAAAACTAAATTATTTTTCTTTTTGTGTTGTGTACCTCTTACTTGTGACTAAAAAATAATTATTTTTCTCTTTCTAACTTCACATATGAAGGGACTTTAAAACTTTAAAATATTGTCACAATAATATAGTAGTGGGGCTGTGGGAGCAAGAGTAATATTTTAATGAGAACAAACTAATATAAATAATAGAGACGATGGTTATAATTTTTATATACATTATATATATACACCCTTGAACGTGGATCTGCCAATGACCCAAAGCATAATTAATCTTAAGCAAAATAAACCCATGGGTTTCAAGCCAATAAATATCCCACTCCAATATATGATTATTGTTGAGCCAGCACGCCCACCAAGGAGGAAAAAAAAAAAACACTAAACAAACAAACAACTAGATCCTAAACCAGAATACAACACAAACTGCTTAGCTAGAGAGAATATTTTATGGTGTACTAGATGATTACAAAGGCAACGAAGGAGATCTTGGAAGGCTTTCTGGATGGTTATTTCCTTCATTTGTTGGGCCAGCATCCCTTCCATTTATAGAACCGTCCACTGAGTGATTGATTTTTTTAGAACTGGAGGAGAATATATATTTTTGGCTGCAAATTTTCGCCAGCATAATAGGCCTTTGCCAAATACAACTTTCAGAGACTAGCAAAGCTAGCAAGATAAGGGATCCAGTGATCATGAACAGGCCTGCAAAGCTATGTGTGGTGAGGCTGGGAGTGTCCGCAGATATTTGGTCATCCTCATCTTGGAGATCATCATGACTGATGCCAAAGTATTTTTCTTCAATCAGATCCATTGTTGGACCCTGAGTGACATTTAATATGGCTCTTGAGAAGTAAGAAGTTAGGTTGGAGTCTATTGGGAATGCCTGAAAAATAGTGCATTAGGCATTCAAATGTCAAAAGTCTCAACTAAAATTAAACTAAACTTCCATATATCTATATATTAACAGTATAGAAGGAATCCAATAGGAAGCATTAGACATGCATGGTAACATTTAGATTAGAAATTATAATTAATGCTCCTTAGATATACTCTATAGTACCAAACAGCCTGTGGTCAAGTGGTACTAGAGTTATTTTTAAGATTTGTGAGTTTCATAATCAAATTTAGAGTTGTAGTCAAAATTCCAAAAAAAGAAAAACGATATAATTTATAGAGACTTACGAAACCAAAACCATCGGTGCGATAGGTAGGTCCAACCATCATATAATTTGAACCATATTGTTTGAGGAAGACCTTCATGTAGGGTAATTCATCAAAAATAGCAGCAACACCTCCTTTACGAGTTCCATTTTTTAAGGCATCGCGATATTGTTTAATCGTGGAGTATTCTCGAAGCCTTGATTCATCGAAGTTTAAGCGATCTATTAATAAATCCCTTACGAAAGAACCTTCTTGGTATCCGACATTTTCTTGGTTTCTTTTCAGGCTATTCACGGTAGGGTAACTTGGCTTTAGTTGATCTAATGTCAAGATTGAGGACAAACTTGCTGTGTAGCTTTGCATGAGGACGAAAGCCAACCCTAACCACACCACCAGTACAACCCAAGAGCATTTCTTGGCAACCGAATCTCCTAGAAAATAAAGTAATGAAATCAGTACAAGAGTGCATATAATTCTATCCTTTGTATATACGTAGTAACTTTTAGACTGAGTATTTTGGTGTTGCTTTTTCAATAGTTGCTTGTAAAGTGTTTTTTTCTTTTTTTTTGGCTACATATATACAATGGGGAGGGAGGAATTTAAACTCTCACACATTGGGCGAGGGGCAAGGGATGGCGACCCTCTCCTCATGACATTTTTTTAACAAAGTTTTATTAATTGAACATTAAAATGCCAATAAAGTAGCTTTTGGTAAGAAGTTACTAATTAAACAACAACTTTTGACCAGGTTATAAATTTTAAAAGGCTTTTATTTAAGTTCTTTTTTGCAAGTTTTGTAACAGATCAGCAATAATCTACTGGTTCTTAATAAATTCAAGATCATATACAGTTATTGCTTCTTTTCTTCTTTCTTTTTTCTTAAGTATAATTGCTTNTGATTAATTGGTTCATCATAAACAAATATGGTGGAACAAAAATATATACAAATAATTAAGAGCAGGTTTGAAAAAATAAAACCATTTTAATTTATTACATCAAATTATTCAGAGTTCAAATTAAATAACATATGGTCACCATCATATAACAAAAAAAATAAAATTAAATGACATATCTGCTTTAATGTTTGTACTTCAAATTTTATTTCTTTTTAATAAAAAGAAAGAACATCTGAAAGAGATAATTAAATTAGCTTTAAAGGACTAGGGATTAAAGCTTACCTTCAGGAAGCACCGCTTGGGCTAGAGGAAGCCATAAGATTGATGCTCCAGTAAGTTGTTTTTGACGTGGTGAATCTTGAATTCCTGCTTCTTTATTTGCATTACGTTCCATGAACAATATTGTAACTCCTATAAATACACAAAATAAAATGATGGACAGCCAAAGATCCCAACTAAATGGCCGCAGAAAGATCCACATATCTAAGTGGCGATCATGTCGAACTTGTGTAAGCATTCTCACGCCTGATTCTGCATATGGTAACGTAAAATCCACATAGGTTGACCGGTTCGCCACAATAGTTACATCACCCACCACAGCATCATACTTTTCATAAAAGAAGAAGAAGAATTCAATAAACATCAGCTTTAACATTGTATACAAAGCAAATAATACGTGCATAAAATTAAAAAGAAAAAACGTACAAATTCCATAGACCTAAAATATAAATTATCCTATATAGATATGTGGGAGATGTAACAGTGCATGAGATTACTTCGTCTAACCTTTTTTACCCAAATCTGTTCCAGAAGTTTGTTGTAATCGCCAGCACTCTTCCCCTCTCTGTCTACAAAAGCTTCAAACTCATAAGAAACATGCAAACCTAACCCTCGCAGGTAAGCTACTGTAGCATTGAAAACGTCAATCGAGTACCCAGTAACCTGGTTCTGTATCGTCTGGTTTGTACGATTCAGTTTTAGATTCACAAACTGGGTGAAACCAGACTTCTTAGGTTTGCAAAAAGATCCACATATCTAAGTGGCGATCATGTCGAACTTGTGTAAGCATTCTCACGCCTGATTCTGCGTATGGTAACGTAAAATCCACATAGGTTGACCGGTTCGCCACAATAGTTACATCACCCACCACAGTATCATACTTTTCATAAAAGAAGAAGAAGAATTCAATAAACATCAGCTTTAACATTGTATACAAAGCAAATAGTACGTGCATAAAATTAAAAAGAAAAAACGTACAAATTCCATAGACCTAAAATATAAATTATCCTATATAGATATGTGGAAGATGTAACAGTGCATGAGATTACTTCGTCTAACCTTCTTTTCGGGAATCTGTTTCAGGAGTTTGTTGTAATCGCCAGCACTCTTCCCCTTTCTGTCTACAAAAGCTTCAAACTCAAAAGAAATATGCAAACTTAACTGTTCCAGATAAGCTACTATAGCATTGAAAACGTCAATTAAGTACCCAGTAACCTGGTTCTGTGTCGTCTGGTTTGTACTATTCAGTTTTAGCTTCACAAACTGGGTGAAACCAGACTTCTTAGGTATCCCAATTATCAACATCTTGCCTCCTAAAAGTGGAGCACTGGCCCCTACCCCAAACTGAGCAACTAAGAAGGAAAGCAAAGAGAAAAGGTAGACATAATAGTATGACTTTGCCATCTCTCAATTGATCGATAGCTTGTTCCTAGCTGCCTTTATAAAAACCCCAGAATGCTTACCTGCATGCATTAAAAACATTAAAAGATAAAAATTATATATAGAAATTGAATCATAGAAGCCATATTTTCTTTAAAAAANAAAATTAATTTATATAAAGAAGGGAATCTTCCACAATATTAAAGAGAAGAAGAACTCTAGTTTAATAGAGTGTGCTTCCAGTTATAAAGCTAATCTCATTACCTATTTAAATTCACTTGATTTTAAATGCAATCACTATTTATCTATTGACAAAAAAAAGAGGAAGAAATAAGGTATAACTATTTCACAATTCACATACAAATTTATTTTTTTCAATATTATATTTATATATATCCCTTCAAAAATTCTATAAATTTATTTTATATACACTTGAGTGGAATAAAATATTTTTTAGAAGAGAAAAAAAGGGAAACAGAAAAATATTTCTCTTAGCTCTATATTAATAGTACAGGCATTATGTTTTCTAATGTTGATAATTTTTTTTTGTTTAAGAAAAGAACAACAGAATATAAAATATCGTCATGTTTTATTTGGAGAAAGTGTTATAACTCAATAATTCAATATCCTTACCAAACAGAATATACTTCACCCAGATATTTGGTTACTTAGACAGTTACCAGTCGGCAGCATGACTTAGAGAAATTACAAGGAAATTCAGGGTGACAAGATACTCCAACTTTGTTTACACATTTAGTGAATTATTAGCTACAATGAGCATGACTTAGATAGTTTATTTTTTCTTTGGGCGTAAAAATATTATTTCGAGTCACTCTCACTATAGTCATCAATATAATATTTAAAAGATAATATTTGCAACTTAAGCTTCCAGGAAGGGGACATAAAAAANACAGGGAAAAAAAAAGAAAAAGAAGAAGACATGGCACAAAAGAACGACATGATTAGAGAAATTAATTAATTTTAAAAGTTCCCTCAAAAAAATTAAATTTAAAAGTAGTGCTATACATTATTTTTCTCATATTTTCTTATAGATCTTTCTCACATACTAAGGAGGTATATAATATTNATTTAATCTTAACCATTTGTTTTTTAACAACCAAGATTAAATGCTTTCAACATCAACGATTATTATGCTGCTATGTCAAAAAGATATTACATATCTCTCTGGTATATTAAACCACCATTTTCTTATTAATATGAACATAATAAATTTATACCTGATAAATTAAATTGGATTGGTTTAAAACTTATTTTATAATAATTACAAATATAAAATTTTGGTCTGAAATTTGTATGACACTACGTTCCTCTCACCTCCACAACTAGATTTGACGTTCTCTTAGGATTCGTATAATTTGAATCCTTCCACCGTGCTCTCCAAATTGCAACCATGCAACTCGAATGGCGATGTCAGGATTGCAGTGTTCACTCAACACTAGTTATAGGCTATGCACAGCCAGCCTGCAGAGGCACCTGCAGAACATGGTAGAATGTTACGATACTAATTTTAAATATTGGACTTTGATGTGTTTTTTTCCTTTTCTTTTAAGAAGTCAAAAGTTTAGGGTAAGGAGAGAATACCCTATTCCAAAGTTAGGGTATGTCACGAGCCTCATTTAGACCTTACAGTGGTACTTATAGATCACCTATCAAGAGAGACAACTAACAATGAGATACTTGATGTGGGTTTTATGACCTTAGGCTCTTTTATCTTGACAGCCAGCTAACTCTTAGGATATGTTCTTATAAGCTTTATACCAAAGAGTTTGAGTGATGTATTTTTCATTTCGCATTAATTTTACAATAGAATTTTGTCATGTGATAAGAATTAAAATAAATTATAAATATCAATGACTTGTAGGTTTAACAACACTTTTTTTAAAGTCTATTTATGAGTGAAAAAATGAGGAAAAAGAAAATGAAATGAGAAAACTAAAACACTCTTCTTCTTTGTTTGAGAGATTTAATTTAAAAGAGGAGAGGAACCAAGAGTAAGATGCAATTACCGTACTCCCTTTTGATCTCCATTTCTGTTTTCCCCAAACTAAGAGATTTGGAGAGGAAACAGAAGAATTTGACTATTTTGCCCTTACTCATTAACACTTTTGTTATTTGAAGTTGTCTTAGATAATATTGGTTGTTGTACTACATGTTTCTTTATATATATATATATATATATGTTGACTAAAATGCCCATTGTTCTGTAGTTGTGGGTTTCACTCATGCCACATGATCGGTCCCACCTTCAAGGGCACTGATAGTCTATTCTTATACCAAATCACAATAGTGGTAGGGTCACATTTTTATTTATTGATTAAGTTACCCATAAAAAAAAAAAAAAACAGTTCTATTCTCTGCATTGTTTCATTGTTTATCAATAGTAAATATATGACTATTTAACTGACTTACAACTGCAATTGATCTAATAAACCAAAATTAAAATCTCAGCGTTTGTTATTGCTTCAAAATGAAGTGCCCAAAACTCTTTACGAGGAACATACATTTTTTCTTTTCTGTTATATAAGGTTACAAATAATTTTGTACAATATTTGTAGGAAAGGCCCTAATCATGTAAATTAATTGATAAATTAATAATTTTTGCAAAAAATGATAACCAATAGCATTAACCAAAAAAACTATTGAGAGACAAAGAGAAGTGTATTATATTATTAAATTTTATATTAAATATATTCACTTAATTAATAAAGAATAAATTTATAAAATTACAAATTTTCATTCATTTCTCTTTCTTTCCTTTTCCATTGCTGATATCTAGCATCTAAACAAAGGAAAGGAAAGTCCCTCCTAATCTCCTCCTTAGTCCTTCCCTTCCCCTCTCTTTCTTCTTATTTTATTTTATTTTCGTTCTCTTTCAACTCCCAAACGAATCCTTAGTCATTAAAATTAGAATATTGATGTCAAAAGTTATATTTCTACTGCATACTCACTAAATGATGAAAGTGTTAAATTTAACAAAGAATTTAATCCCTTTACAATTTCTCATCCTTGACGTCTCGGTCCCTCTTTCTAGGTCGGTGCCACATCAAGCAAGACTTTAAAATTCAGATAAATTAAATAAGAGAAAAAAAACAAGAAAATATGATAGCCACTCTATCTTGTGCTTATCAAGATTTGATAAATTGGAATCTATTGATTGAAATTTTTTTGTTTCCTTGTTTTCTCCTGTGTTCAGGATATTAAATTTTGATCCTTATAGACTTTTTTTTTTCATTTTTATTTTTATTTTAACAGTAAGAGTATTATCAAGCTAGTTTTTGTACACTAAAACTAAGTCCCTCCCCAACGATCTTAAGGACGCATTTCTCATATTGGCCTAATGTATTAGGGGAAAAATTTTCCTGAGTGCTAACCCTAGAATTTAAACCTTATTAGCTTGAATGAGCATCCTTATTTGTGTTTTTCAGCCGAAATTCTTTTAAACCCAAACTGTTTATTTCTTTTCCCTTCACTATGGTAATGCCATCAATTTCCAAAATATAATTATCATAGCTGGCAACATTTTACTAGTCAGACAAGGAATGGGACAAATGATCGTTCTAGATTATTAAGGATCAAGGTCAACTGGTAGCCCAAACAAAAAAAAAACATGAAGATCAAAGGTCAACTTTGAATTCTCGAGAGTATTGGAATATATATGGTATTTATTAATAAAAATGAAAACTACCCAACTGAACTAAAAAGTTTAGAAGCAAAATTAGATGCTGTCATCGAACATCTATACATGCGTTCATGTCAAGATATAGAGTCAAGTTTTATTTAATTATGATATTAGTTAAGCCAAGTCTATAATACCATTTACGAAAATAGGTAATAATGCATATTGAATATTAACCAGTCATTTATCACAACATACTTTAAAACTACATACAATTGTCTGCAAATTACATAATTCATTAATAAATTTAAGTTTGACAAAAAAAAATTAAAATGAGATAATTTAAAAAAAATTTATTAACTATGCAATTTATATAACGACAATAGCTGCTTTATGTTCAATAAACTTCCATAACCCATTTACATGGGTATTGCTGGATTAGTTTTTTGTTTTTTTGATAACCCAATACAACTAAGACAAGTCATTTATGCTCTATGGGTCCTAATGTCAAATGACCCACAACTGTAGCTTCTTATAGATAAGCACCTTGAGATGCTATCTTTTTGTCAAAGCAAGGCCTCGAACGCACAGCTCTCTCCTTCCGGAGAGTCTTGTGGCAATCTAATCTACATTCAGATGACTTGCAAGATTAGTATTTACTTCATTCTCGTGTGTGTACTACAAAAATTTATAAGTCCTCATTTAAATGTATATACTTTATCAAAATCTTTATATATATTGAAAGCGATATGAATTGATATCCCAGTAAGTTATTCTTCCCTGATGAACCTTCAAGTGTAGAAATTTACCTGTACCATCTCAGGCGAATGCTAAATAGGCAAGTGATCAAATGATTAAATGAATTAGAAATTTAGCAGGAATAATCTGTTTTAGCTGCATTCTATATAGAGGGCACATGGCGATAAATATATTTATTGAAGACCAAAAATACTATTGCAAATAAAAAAAAAGACAAGAAAAAAAAGAAAAAGGTTAATGTAATAGCCCTACTGAGTATTGACCCCGAAGTTGAGATTCCCCAATGAAGAAATATTTTGGATACTATAGACAACAGACAAAAGCCGGCCGGCCATTGTCTTTTTTCAATTTTCTTCTTCGAGGAAGTTATGTTGACAAAGATGTTTCAAGTTTTTAAAGACAGTTAGGGTTTTCAATTGTGTTTTGTAACCACAAGTAGTATGAAATTAGTAATATTTTTCTGAATTCTGATTACTACTTGTCATTATTTTTTGTCTTATCTTTCTGTAATTGTCAACACTATCCTATTCCTACTCCTACCTCCACCAAATAATTTTGTTGTCATCGTGAAAATCTCAAAAATATAATACACTTAGTGTTTTTTTAATAGAATTATGCTTATTCAATCTAATACACCCGTCGCCTCCTACTTATAAATTTATAGTTTGCTTCTTCTCTAAGCTTCATAATTAAGCATATTCTACGCTGAAAATTAATGCAAAAACAAAGAAAGAAATGAAAATAAGTCAGAATTTCCAGGTTTATCCAGCTGGTCAGTTGAGAATACTAGCATATTCAAGTAAAAGAGACCTTATTTTGAAGAGACTATTAATTAGATATCGATAAACTGAGTAAAGATTCATACGAAAATTCTTGGAAGCTAGAAGGGACAAAAACATTAACATATTCTGAAGAAAAATCATCAAAGCAAAAATAATAAACGACTTTCAAAGGGAAATTAAGAATAAGGGTCAGAAATTGAAGATTATAAGATAAAGGAATATCAAGGAGCCAAGGAGGAAGAAAGGTGCGGTAACCTTTTCTAGTTTCAATACTTTGGCATTCTAACTAGGGAATGTATAGGACTTTTTCCACATGAATATTTGCATTTGAGAGTTGTTAAAACCACCACTCTCTTCACAAAATTTCATGATTGTGAGCCTAATTATATCTTTTTTCTATGTCAACAAAAGACTATGCAATAGTAGGTAGCTTATCCCCTTTAAAATCTCACCCCACCCACTCCCAATAAAAATTGAGCTTGGTACTTCTACAATGAAATACCAAAAAATGGATAGAGCTTCTAACATTACTCTAATGATGTAGCATGTGGGCTGCTTGACTAGCGAGCATCCATATGTTATAATATCTTATGAAAAAATTATATTCTTACATTATTTTAATTTTAATTGAGGTATACAATGTTGATAAATTTTTAAGGTTATATTGTAAAATATTTGTTAAATCTAAATTTGCAGGTTTACAACTACTTTGGGTACCGAATGAAATTTTTGAGACTAATATGATACAATATATCTTCTAAAATTTACTGTAATTAAATACTAAACTATTCCAATTACATACATACTTTTATATATATATATATATTAAACCCTTACAACACACTCATTGGGAGTGGTTACATCAAAGATAAAATAAACATAGCCAGGTGCTCTGCCCCATAAGCCAGAAACTCTAGAAGGATATTGGGTTACAACATTACTCTTATGTTTGTATTTGGTCATTTTCTGTGCACTCAAACCAATTGTACTGCAAACCGAACTAAAGGTTTGAAACAATTATTTTGTTTCTTTGCTACGTTCATTTTGGTCCATAGTGTGGTTTTACATAAAGAACAAATCCTGCTCAGTTAGGCTTTTAGCAAAGAGACATGTGGTTTTGCACACTTGGTATAAAAGTCTTTAAAATTTAGCCTTAAAAAATGTTTAAGTGAGTTTAGTGTTTAATTGGTAAAAGTTTAAGTGACTTAGTCAAATTCAAATTGTGCCATATATGCTAATGTAGAGAATACTCAATTTTCTAAGTGCACAAATAGTACTACTCTTCAGCAAAATGGATTAATCTCTATAGACACACACACACATCATTCCTAAGCTCTTCTTTAATAATCTGGACTAGTAGGATGAAAACACATCATCACACACACACATCATTCATAAGCTTTTCTTTAATAATCCGGACTAGTAGGATGAAAAGTACTTTTATGCTGACCAAAAAAATAAAAANTGTCTGAACAAATAACAAAATCATTTTATCTGTTTATTGAATATTGACTATGTTAATTATGTGACTTCAATGAAGAAACATGCATTCGTCAAGAAAACTCCATTCATCTTCCCTGCCCAAATTGAGAATTTTATTAAGATTTTGAAAGTTATCTTGGTCAAAAAATAAAAATTTATTCTACTGTT
>QAOA01007326.1:230238-250022 GCA_003255065.1 Cercis canadensis | reverse complement strand
TAAGTCACTATATCTGGACCGGGACCCTGTTTCGGTTCATCCAAGTTTCTGACTCAGATATTTTTCGTGTAGATCACTGAATCAAGGACGGGACAGTTTCCTGGTAAGTCACTATATCTGGACCGGGACCCTGTTTCGGTTCATCCAAGTTTCTGACTCAGATAGTTTTCATGTAGATCTCTAAATCAGGGACGGGACAGTTTCCTTGTAAGTCACTATATCTGGACCGGGACCCTGTTTCGGTTCATCCCTATTTCTGACGCAGATATTTTTCTTGTAGATCACTGAATCTGGGACGAGACAGTTTCCTGGAGAGTCACTATATCTGGACTGGGACTGGTAAGTCACTATATCTGGACCGGGACCTAGTTTCGGTTCATCCCTGTTTCTAACTCGAAAATTTTTCTTGCAGATCACTGAATCAGGGAAAAGACAGTTTCCTGGTGAGTCACTAAATCTGTTCCGGGACCTTGTTTCGGTTCATCCCTTTTTCTGACTCAGATAATTTTCTTGTAGATCACTGGATCAGGGACGGGACAGTTTCCTGGTAAGTCACTATATCTGGACCGGGACCCTGTTTCGGTTAATCCCTATTTCTGACGCAAATATTTTTCTTGTAGATCACTGAATCTGGGAAGAGACCGTTTCCTGATGAGTCACTATATCTGGACCGGGACCCTGTTTCGGTCATCCTTATTTCTGACTCATATATTTTTCGTGTAGATCACTGAATCAGGGATGGGACAGTTTCCTGGTAAGTCACTATATGTGGACCGGGACCCTGTTTTTGTTCATCCAAGTTTCTGACTCAGATATTTTTCGTGTACATCATTGAATCAAGGACGGGACAGTTTCCTGGTAAGTCACTATATCTGGACTTTTCGGTTCATCCCTGTTTCTAACTCGAAAATATTTCTTGCACATCACTGAATCAGGGATGAGACAGTTTCTTGGTGAGTAACTATATCTGTTCCGGGACCTTGTTTCGGTTCATCCCAGTTTTTGACTCATATATTTTTCTTGTAGATCACTGAATCAGGGACGGGACAGTTTCCTGGTAAGTCCCTATATATGGACGGGGACCCTGTTCCGGTTCATCCCTGTTTCTGTCTCAGATATTTTTCGTGTAGATCACTGAATCAAGGACAGGACAGTTTCCTGGTAAGTCACTATATCTGGACATTTCGGTTCATCCCTGTTTCTAACTCGGAAATTTTTCTTGCACATCACTGAATCAGGGATGAGACAGTTTCCTGGTAAGTCCCTAAATCTGGACCGGGACCCTGTTCCGGTTCATCCCTGTTTCTGTCTCAGATATTTTTCGTGTAGATCACTGAATCAGGGACGGGAAAGTTTCCTGGTAAGTCACTATATCTGGACCGGGACCCTGTTTCGGTTCATCCCTGTTTCTGACTCGTATAATTTTTGTTACAGATCACTGTATCAGGGACGAGACAGTTTCCTGGTGAGTCACTATATGTGTTTCGGGAACCTGTTTCGGTTCATCCCTGTTTCTGACTCAGATATTTTTCGTGTAGATCACTGAATCAGGGACGGGACAGTTTCCTGGTAAGTCACTATATTTGGACCGGGACCCTGTTTCGGTTCATCCAAGCTTCTGACTCAAATATTTTACGTGTAGATCACTGAATCAGGGACGGGATAGATTTCGTGTAGATCACTGAATCAGGGACGGGACAGTTTCCTGGTAAGCCACTATATCTGGACCGGGACCCTGTTTCGGTTAATCCCTATTTCTGACGTGGATATTTTTCTTTTAGATCACTGAATCTGGGACGAGACAGTTTACTGGAGAGTCACTATATCTGGACCGGGACCCTGTTTCGGTCCATCCCTGTTTCTGTCCCAGATATATTTCGTGTACATCACTGAATCAGGGACGGGAAAGTTTCCTGGTAAGTCACTATATCTGGACCGGGACCCTGTTTCGGTTCATCCCTGTTTCTGACTCGTATAATTTTTCTTGCCGATCACTGTATCAGGGACGAGACAGTTTCCTGCTGAGTCACTATATGTGTTTCGGGACCCTGTGTCGGTTCATCCCTGTTTCTGACTCAGATATTTTTCTTGTAGATCACTAAATCCGGGACGGGACAGTTTCCTGGTGAGTCACTATATCTGGACCGGGACCCTGATTCGGTCATCCTATTTTCTGACTCAGACATTTTTCGTGTAGATCACTGAATCAGGGACGGGATAGTTTCCTGGTAAGTCACTATATCTGGACCAGGACCCTGTTTCGGTTCAACCAAGTTTCTGACTCAGATATTTTTCGTGTAGATCACTGAATCAAGGACGGGACAGTTTCCTGGTAAGTCACTATATCTGGACTGGGACCCTGTTTCGGTTAATACCTATTTCTGACGTAGATATTTTTCTTTTAGATCACTGAATCTGGGACGAGACAGTTTCCTGGAGAGTCACTATATCTGGACCGGGACCCTATTTCGGTTCATCCCTGTTTCTGACACGGATACTTTTCGTGTAGATCACTGAATCCGGGACGGGACAGTTTCCTGGTAAGTCTCTATATCTGGACCGGAACCCTGTTTCTGTTCATCCCTATTTCTGACGCAGATATTTTTCTTGTAGATCACTGAATCTGGGACGAGACATTTTCCTGGAGAGTCACTATATCTGGACCGGCACCCTATTTCGGTTCATCCCTGTTTTTGACTCGGATATTTTTCTAGCAGATTACTGAATCAGGAACGGGACAATTTCCTGGTAAGTCTCTATATCTGGACCGGGACCATATTTCGGCTCATCCCTGTTTCTGACACGGATACTTTTCTAGCAGATCACTGAATCAGGGACGGGACAGTTTCCTGGTAAGTCACTATATCTGGACCGGGACCCAGTTTCGGTTCAACTAAGTTTCTGACTCAGATATTTTTCGTGTAGATCACTGAATCAGGGACGGGACAGTTTCCTGGTAAGTCACTATATCTAGACCGGGACCCTATTTCGGTTCATCCCTGTTTCTAACTCGGTTATTTTTCTAGCAGATCACTGAATCGGGGACGGGACAGTTTCCTGGTAAGTCACTATATCTGGACTGGGACCCAGTTTCGGTTCATCCAAGTTTCTGACTCAGATATTTTTCGTGCAGATCACTGAATCAGGGACGAGACAGTTTCCTAGTAAGTCACTATTTCTGCACCGGGACCCAGTTTCGGTTCATCCCTGTTTCTAACTCGGTTATTTTTCTTGCAGATCAGTGAATCAGGGACGAGACAGTTTCCTGGTGAGTCATTATATCTGTTCCGGAACTTGTTTCGGTACATCCTTATTTCTGTCTCAGATATTTTTCTTGTAGATCACTGAATCAGGGACGGGACAGTTTCCTGGTAAGTCACTATATCTGGACCGGGACCCTGTTTCAGTTCATCCCTGTTTCTGACTCAGATATTTTTCTTGTAGATCACCGAATCAGGGACGGGACAGTTTCTTGGTAAGTCACTATATCTGGACCGGGACCCTGTTTCGGTTCATCCCTGTTTCTGACTCAGATATTTTTCTTGTAGATCACTGAATCAGGGACGGGACAGTTTCCTGGTAAGTCACTATATCTGGACCGGGACCCTGTTTCAGTTCATCCCTGTTTCTGACTCAGATATTTTTCTTGTAGATCACTGAATCAGGGACGGGACAGTTTCCTGGTGAGTCACTATATCTGGACCGGGACCCTGTTTCGGTTCATCCCTGTTTCTGACTCGGATATTTTTCTTGTAGATCACTGAATCAGGGACGAGACAGTTTCCTGGTGAGTCACTATATCTGTTCCGGGACCCTGTTTCGGTTCATCCCTGTTTCTGACTCAGATATTTTTCTTGTAGATCACTGAATCAGGGACGATACAGTTTCCTGGTGAGTCACTATATCTGTTCCGGGACCCTGTTTCAGTTCATCCATGTTTCTGACTCAGATATTTTTCGTCTAGATCACTGAATCAGAGACGGGACAGTTTCCTAGTAAGTCAGTATATCAGGACCGGGACGCAGTTTCGGTTCATCCAAGTTTATGACTCAGATATTTTTCGTGTAGATCACTGAATCAGGGACGAGACAGTTTCCTGGTAAATCACTATATCTGTTCCGGGACCCTGTTTCGGTTCATCCCTGTTTCTGACTCAGATATTTTTCTTGTAGATCACTGAATCAAGGACGAGACAGTTTCCTAGTGAGTCACTATATCTGTTCCGGGACCCTGTTTCGGTTCATCGCTGTGTTTGACTCAGATATTTTTCGTGTAGATCACTGAATCAAGGAAGAACTCAAGATATGCACGAAACACAGAGACAACATATAATGCTAAGCATTGCTGGAAATTGCAATTAGGCACAAATGGATCCAAAGTCATGAAATGTGGTCTAAGTCTATGCAATTCAGCCCAAAAGAGGACTAAAAGACTACGTATGAGGGATAACTATTGTATAAAAAGTGTGTTCATCACTGACTCAGATATTTTTCTTGTTTCTCCCTGTATTTGTGATGTGACAGTTTCCTTGTAAGTCACTATATCTGGACCGGGACCCAGTTTCGGTTCATCCCTGTTTCTAACTCGGTTGCTTTTCTTGCAGATCACTGAATCAGGGACGAGACAGTTTCCTGGTGAGTCACTATATCTATTCCGGGACCTTGTTTCGGTTCATCCCTGTTTCTGTCTCAGATATTTTTCTTGTAGATCACTGAATCAGGGACGGGACAGTTTCCTGGTAAGTCACTATATCTGGACTAGGACCCTTTTTCAGTTCATCCCTGTTTCTGACTCAGATATTTTTCTTGTAGATCACTGAATCAGGGACGGGACAGTTTCCTGGTAAGTCACTATATCTGGACCGGGACCCTGTTTCGGTTCATCCCTTTTTCTGACTCAGATATTTTTCTTGTAGATCACTGAATCTGGGACGAGACAGTTTCCTGGAGAGTCACTATATTTGGACCGGGACCCTGTTTCGGTTCATCCTTGTTTCTGACTCAGATATTTTTCGTGTAGATCACTGAATCAGGGACGAGACAGTTTCCTGGTAAGTCACTATATCTGGACCGGGACCCAGTTTCGGTTCATCCCTGTTTCTAGCTCGGTTATTTTTCTTGCAGATCACTGAATCAGGGAAGAGACAGTTTCCTGGTGAGTCACTATATCTATTCTGGGACCTTGTTTCGGTTCATCCCTGTTTCTCTCTCAGATATTTTTCTTGTAGATCACTGAATCAGGGATGGGACAGTTTCTTGGTAAGTCACTATATCTGGACCGGGAGCCTGTTTCGGTTCATCCCTGTTTCTGACTCAGATATTTTTCTTGTAGATCACTGAATCTGGGACGAGACAGTTTCCTGGAGAGTCACTATATTTGGACTGGGACCCTGTTTCGGTTCATCCTTGTTTCTGACTCAGATATTTTTCGTGTAGATCACTGAATCAGGGATGGGACAGTTTCCTTGTAAGTCACTATATCTGGACCGGGACCCTGTGTCGGTTCATCCCTTTTTCTGACTAGTATAATTTTTCTTGCAGATCAATGTATCAGGGACGAGACAGTTTCCTAGTGAGTCACTATATCTGTTCCGGGACACTGTTTTGATTCATCCATGTTTCTGACTCAGATATTCTTCGTGTAGATCACTGAATCAGGGACGGGACAGTTTTCTGGTAAGTCACTATATCTGGACTGGGACCCTCTTTCGGTTCATCCCTGTTTCTGACTCAGATATTTTTCTTGTAGATCACTGAATCAGGGACGGGACAGTTTCCTGGTAAGTCACCATATCTGGACCGTGACCCTGTTTCGGTTCATCCCTGTTTCTGACTCAGATATTTTTCTTGTAGATCACTGAATTTGGGACGGGACAGTTTCCTGGTAAGTCAGTATATCTGGACCGGGACCCTGTTTCGGTTCATCCTTGTTTCTGACTCAGATATTTTTCGTGTAGATCACTGAATCAGGGATGGGACAGTTTCCTTGTAAGTCACTATATCTGGACCGGGACCCTGTGTCGGTTCATCCCTGTTTCTGACTAGTATAATTTTTCTTGCAGATCAATGTATCAGGGACGAGACAGTTTCCTAGTGAGTCACTATATCTATTCCGGGACACTGTTTTGATTCATCCACGTTTCTGACTCAGATATTCTTTGTGTAGATCACTGAATCAGAGACGGGACAGTTTCCTTGTAAGTCACTATATCTGGACCGAGACCCAGTTTCGGTTCATCCAAGTTTCTGACTCAGATATTTTTCGTGTAGATCATTGAATCAGGGACGGGACAGTTTCCTGGTAAGTCACTATATCTGGACCGGGACCCTGTTTCGGTTCATCCCATTTTCTGACTCAGATATTTTTCTTGTAGATCACTGAATCTGGGACAAGACAGTTTCCCGGAGAGTCACTATATTTGGACCGGGACCCTGTTTCGGTTCATCCTTTTTTCTGACTCAGATATTTTTCGTGTAGATCACTGAATCAGGGACGGGACAGTTTCCTGGTAAGTCACTATATCTGGACCGGGACCCTATTTCGGTTCATCCCTGTTTCTTACTCGGATATTTTTCTTGCAGATCCCTGAATCAGGGACGAGACAGTTTCCTAGTGAGTCACTATATCTGTTCCGGGACCCTGTTTCGCTTCATCCCTGTGTTTGATTCATATTTTTTTTCGTGTAGATCACTGAATCAAGGACGGGACAGTTTCCTGGTAATCCCTGTTTCTGACTCGGATATTTTTATTGCAGATCCCTGAATCAGGGACGAGACAGTTTCCTGGTGAGTCACTATATCTGTTCCGGGAATCTGTTTCGGTTCATCCCTGTTTCTGATTCAAATATTTTCCTGTAGATCACTGAATCAGGGACGCGACAGTTTCCTGGTAAGTCACTATTTCTGGACCGGGACCCTTTTACGGTTCATCCCTTTTTCTGACTTGGATATTTTTCTTGCAGATCCCTGAATCAGGGACGAGACAGTTTCCTGGTGAGTCACTATATCTGGACCGGGACCCTGTTTCGGTTCATCCCTGTTTATGACTCAAATATTTTTCTTGTAGATCACTGAATTAGGGACGATACAGTTTCCTGGGGAGTCACTATATATGTTCCGGGAACCTGTTTCAGTTCATCCATGTTTCTGACCCAGATATTTTTCGTGTAGATCACTGAATCAGGGACGGGACAGTTTCCTGGTGAGTCACTATATCTGGACCGGGACCCTGTTTCGGTTCATCCCTGTTTCTGACTCAGATATGTTTCGTGTAGATCACTGAATCAGGGACGGGACAGTTTCCTTGTAAGTCACTATATCTGGACTGCGATCCTGTTTCGGTTCATCCCTTTTTCTGACTCGGATATTTTTCTTGCAGATCACTGAATCAGGGACGAGACAGTTTCCTGGTAAGTCATTATATCTGATCCTGGACCCTGTTTCGGTTCATCCCTGTTTCTGACTGGGATATTTTTCTTGCAGATCACTGAATCAGGGACGAGACAGTTTCCTGGTGAGTCACTATATCTGGACCGGGACCCTGTTTCGGTTCATCCCTTTTTCTGACTCAGATATGTTTCGTGTAGAACACTGAATTAGGGATGGGACAGTTTCCTTGTAAGTCACTATATCTGGACCGGGATCCTGTTTCGGTTAATCCCTTTTTCTGACTGGGATATTTTTCTTGCAGATCACTGAGGCAGGGACGAGACAGTTTCCTGGTGAGTCACTATATCTGTTCCGGGTGAATCAGGGACGAGGCAGTTTCCTGGTAAGTCATTATATCTGATCCGCGACCCTGTTTCGGTTCATCCCTGTTTCTGACTGGGATATTTTTCTTGCAGATCACTGAATCAGGGACGAGACAGTTTCCTGGTGTGTCACTATATCTGTTCCGGGACCCTGTTTCAGTTCATCCATGTTTCTGACTCAGATATTTTTCGTGTAGATCACTAAATCAGGGATGGGAGAGTTTCCTGGTGAGTCACTATATCTGGACCGGGACCCTGTTTCGGTTCATCCCTGTTTCTGACTCAGATATTTTTCGTGTAGATCACTGAATCAGGGACGGGACAGTTTCCTGGTAAGTCACAATATCTGGACCGGGACCCTGTTTCGGTTCATCCCTGTTTCTGACTCGGATATTTTTCTTGCATATCACTGAATCAGGGACGAGACAGTTTCCTGGTGAGTCACTATATCTGTTCCGGGACCCTGTTTCGGTTCATCCCTGTTTCTGACTCAAATATTTTTCTTGTAGATCACTAAATTAGGGACGTTACAGTTTCCTGGTTAGTCACTATATATGTTCCGGGAACCTGTTTCTGTTCATCCATGTTTCTGACTCAGATATTTTTCGTGTAGATCACTGAATCAGGGACGGGACAGTTTCCGGGTAAGTCACTATATCTGGACTGGGACCCTGTTTCGGTTCATCCCTGTTTCAGACTGGGATATTTTTCTTGCGGATTACAGAATCATGGACGAGACAGTTTCCTGGTGAGTCACTATATCGGTCCCGGGACCCTGTTTCAGTTCATCCATGTTTCTGACTCAGTTATTTTTCGTGTAGATCACTGAATCAGGGACGGGACAGTTTCCTGTGACTTGGATATTTTTCTTGCAGATCACTGAATCAGGGACGAGACAGTTTCCTGGTGAGACACTATATCTGTTTTGGGACCCTGTTTCGGTTCATCCCTGTTTCTGACTCGGATCTTTTTCTTGCAGATCACTGAGTCAGGGACGAGACAGTTTCCTGGTGAGTCACTATATCTGTTCCGGGATCCTGTTTCGGTTCATCCCTTTTTCTGACTCAGATAATTTTCTTGTAGATCACTGAATCAGGGACGATACAGTTTCCTGGTGAGTCACTATATCTGTTCCCGGACCCTGTTTCAATTCATCCATGTTTCTGACTCAGATATTTTTCGTGTAGATCACTGAATCAGGGACGGGACAGTTTCCTGGTAAGTCACTATATCTGGACTGGGACCCTGTTTCGGTTCATCCCAGTTTCTGACTGGGATATTTTTCTTGCAGATCACAGAATCAGGGACGAGATAGTTTCCTGGTGAGTCATTATATCTGTCCCGGGACCCTGTTTCAGTTCATCCATGTTTCTGACTCAGATATTTTTTGTGTAGATCACTGAATCAGGTACGGGACAGTTTCCTGGTAGGTCACTATATCTGGACAGGGACCCTGTTTCGGTTCATCCCTGTTTCTGACTCGGATATTTTTCATGTAGATCACTGAATCAGGGACGGGACAGTTTGCTGGTGAGACACTATATCTGTTCTGGGACCCTATTTCGGTTCATCCCTGTTTCTGACTCAGATATTTTTCTTGGAGATCACTGAGTCAGGGACGAGACAGTTTCCTGGTGAGTCACTATATCTGTTCCGGGACCCTGTTTCGTTTCATTCCTATTTCTGACTCAGATATTTTTCGTGTAAATCACTGAATCAGGGACGGGACAGTTTCCTGGTGAGTCACTATATCTGGACCGGGACCCTCTTTCGGTTCATCCCTGTTTCTGACTTGGATATTTTTCTTGCAGATCACAGAATCAGGGACGACACAGTTTCCTGGTGAGTCATTATATCTGTCCCGGGACCCTGTTTCAGTTCATCCATGTTTCTGACTCAGATATTTTTCGTGTAGATCACTGAATCAGGGACGGGACAGTTTCCTAGAAGGTCACTATATCTGGATTGGGACCCTGTTTCGGTTCATCCCTGTTTCTGACTCAGATATTTTTCGTGTAGATCACTGAATCAGGGACGGGACAGTTTCCTGGTAAGTCACTATATCTGGACCGGGACCCTGTTTCGGTTCATCCCTGTTTCTGACTCGGATATTTTTCTTGCAGATCCCTGAATCAGGGACGAGACAGTTTCCTGATGAGTCACTATATCTGTTCCGGGAACCTGTTTCGGTTCATCCGTGTTTCTGATTCAAATATTTTTCTTGTAGATCACTGAATTAGGGACGATACAGTTTCCTGGTGAGTCACTATATATGTTCCGGGAACCTGTTTCAGTTCATCCATGTTTCTGACATAAATATTTTTCGTGTAGATAACTGAATCAGGGACGGGACAGTTTCCTAGTAAGTCACTATATCTGGACTGGGACCCTGTTTCGGTTCATCCCTGTTTCTGACTCGGATATTTTTCGTGTAGATCACTGAATCAGGGACGGGACAGTTTCCTAGTAAGTCACTATATCTGGACCAGGACCCTGTTTCGGTTCATCCCTGTTTCTGACTTGGATATTTTTCTTGCAGATCACTGAATCAGGCACGAGACAATTTCCTGGTGAGACACTATATCTGTTATGGGACCCTGTTTCGGTTCATCCCTGTTTCTGACTCGGATATTTTTCTTGCAGATCACTGAGTCAGGGACGAGACAGTTTCCTGGTGAGTCACTATATCTGTTCCGGGACCCTGTTTCGGTTCATCCCTGTTTCTGACTCAGATATTTTTCTTGTAGATCACAGAATCAGGGACGATACAGTTTCCTGGTTAGTCACTATATCTGTTCCCGGAACCTATTTCAATTCATCCATGTTTCTGACTCAGACATTTTTCGTGTAGATCACTGAATTAGGGACGGGACAGTTTCCATGTAAGTCACTATATCTGGACCGAGATCCTGTTTCGTTTCATCCCTTTTTCTGACTCAGATATTTTTCTTGCAGATCACTGAATGAGGGACGAGACAGTTTCCTGGTAAGTCATTATATCTGATCCTGGACCCTGTTTCGGTTCATCCCAGTTTCTGACTGGGATATTTTTCTTGCAGATCACTGCATCAGGGACGAGACAGTTTCATGGTGTGTCACTATATCTGTTCCGGGACCCTGTTTCGGTTCATCCCTGTTTCTGACTCAGATATTTTTCTTGTAGATCACAGAATCAGGGACGATACAGTTTCCTGGTGAGTCACTATATCTGTTCCCGGAACCTGTTTCAATTCATCCATGTTTCTGACTCAGACATTTTTCGTGTAGATCACTAAATCAGGGACGGGATAGTTTCCTGGTGAGTCACTATATCTGGATCGGGACCCTGTTTCGGTTCATCCCTGTTTCTGACTCAGATATTTTTCGTGTACATCACTGAATCAGGGACGGGACAGTTTCCTGGTAAGTCACTATTTCTGGACCGGGACCCTGTTTCGGTTCATCCCTATTCTGACTCGGATATTTTTCTTGCAGATCCCTGAATCAGGGACGAGACAGTTTCCTGGTGAGTCACTATATCTGTTCCGGGACCCTGTTTCGGTTCATCCCTGTTTATGACTCAAATAATTTTTGTGTAGATCACTGAATTAGGGACGATACAGTTTCCTGGTGAGTCATTATATATGTTCCGGGAACCTGTTTCAGTTCATCCATGTTTCTGACTCAGATATTTTTCATGTAGATCACTGAATCAGGGACGGGACAGTTTCCTGGTAAGTCACTATATCTGGACCGGGACCCTGTTTCGGTTCATCCCTGTTTCTGACTCAGATATTTTTCGTGTAGATCACTGAATCAGGGACGGGACAGTTTCCTGGTAAGTCACTATTTCTGGACCGGGACCCTGTTTCGGTTCATCCCTGTTTCTGACTCGGATATTTTTCTTGCAGATCCCTGAATCAGGGACGAGACAGTTTCCTAGTGAGTCACTATATCTGTTCCGGGACCCTATTTCGGTTCATCCCTGTTTATGACTCAAATATTTTTCTTGTAGATCACTGAATTAGGAACGATACAGTTTCCTGGTGAGTCATTATATATGTTCCGGGAACCTGTGGACGGGACAGTTTCCTGGCTAGTCACTATATCTGGACCAGGACCTATTTTCGGTTCATCCCTGTTTCTGACTCAGATAATTTTCGAGTAGATCACTGAATCAGGGACGGGACAGTTTCCTGGTGAGTCACTATATCTGGACCGGGACCCTGTTTCGGTTCATCCCTGTTTCTGACTCAGATATTTTTCGTGTAGATCACTGAACCCGAGACGGGACAGTTTCCTGGTGAGTCACTATATCTGGACCGGGACCCTGTTTCGTGTCATCCCTGTTTCTGACTCGGATATTTTTCTTGTAGATCACTGAATCAGGGACGAGACAGTTTCCTGGTGAGTCACTATATCTGTTCCGGGACCCTGTTTCGGTTCATCCCTGTTTCTGACTCAGATATTTTTCTTGTAGATCACTGAATCAGGGACGATACAGTTTCCTGGTGAGTCACTATATCTGTTCCGGGACCCTGTTTCAGTTCATCTATGTTTCTGACTCAGATATTTTTCGTGTAGATCACTGAAGTAGGGACGGGACAGATTCCTGGTAAGTCCCTATATCTGGACCGGGACCTTGTTTCGGTTCATCCCTGTTTCTTACTCGGATATTTTTCTTGTAGATCACTGAATCAGGGATGAGACAGTTGCTTGGTGAGTCACTATATCTGTTCCGGGACCCTGTTTCGGTTCATCCCTGTTTCTGACTCAGATATTTTTCTTGTAGATCACTGAATCAGGGACGATACAGTTTCCTGGTGAGTCACTATATCTGTTCCGGGACCCTGTTTCAGTTCATCCATGTTTCTGACTCAGATATTTTTCGTGTAGATCACTGAATCAGGGACGGGACAGTTTCCTGGCTAGTCACTATATCTGGACCGGGACCCTGTTTCGGTTCATCCCTGTTTCTGACTCAGATATTTTTCGTGTAGATCACTGAATCAGGGACGGGACAGTTTCCTGGTGAGTCACTATATCTGGACCGGGACCCTGTTTCGGTTCATCCCTGTTTCTGACTCGGATATTTTTCTTGTAGATCACTGAATCAGGGACGAGACAGTTTCCTGGTGAGTCACTATATCTGTTCCGGGACCCTGTTTCGGTTCATCCCTGTTTCTGACTCAGATATTTTTCTTGTAGATCACTGAATCAGGGACGATACAGTTTCCTGGTGAGTCACTATATCTGTTCCGGGACCCTGTTTCAGTTCATCCATGTTTCTGACTCAGATATTTTTCGTGTAGATCACTGAATCAGGGACGGGACAGTTTCCTGGTAAGTCACTATATCTGGACCGGGACACTGTTTCGGTTCATCCCTGTTTAAGACTCAGATATTTTTCTTGCAGATCACTGAATCAGGGACAAGACAGATTCCTGATGAGTCACTATATCTGTTCCGGGACCATGTTTCGGTTCATCCCTGTTTCTGACTCAGATATTTTTCTTGTAGATCACTGAACCAGGGACGAGACAGTTTCCTGGTGAGTCACTATATCTGTTCCGGGACCCTGTTTCAGTTCATCCATGTTTTTGACTCAGATATTTTTCGTGTAGATCACTGAATCAGGGACGAGACAGTTTCCTGGTGAGTCACTATATCTGTTCCGGGACCCTGTTTCGGTTCTTCCTTGTTTCTGATTTGGATATTTTTCTTGCAGATCACAGAATCAGGAACGAGACAGTTCCCTGGTGAGTCACTATATCTGTTCCGGGACCCTGTTTCAGTTCATCCATGTTTTTGACTCAGATATTTTCCGTGTAGATCACTGAATCAGGTACGGGACAGTTTCCTGGTAAGTCACCATATCTGGACCGGGACCCTGTTTCGGTTCATCCCTGTTTCTGACTCGGATATTTTTCTTGCAGATCACTGAATCTGGGACGAGACAGATTCCTGATGAGTCACTATATCTGTTCCGGGACCCTGTTTCGGTTCATCCCTGTTTCTGACTCGGATATTTTTCTTGCAGATCACTGAATCAGGAACGAGACAGTTTCCTGGTGAGTCCCTATATCTATTCCGGGACCCTGTTTTAGTTCATCCATGTTTTTGACTCAGATATTTTTCGTGTAGATCACTGAATCAGGGACGAGACATAAATTTTTTGTGTAGATCACTGAATCAGGGACGGGACAGTTTCCTCGTAGGTCACTATATATGGTCTGGGACCCTGTTTCGGTTCGTCCTTGTTTCTGACTCGGATATTTTTCATGTAGAACACTGAATCATGGACGGGACAGTTTCCTGGTAAGTCGCTATATCTGGGCCGGGACCCTGTTTCGGTTCATCCCTGTTTCTGACTCGGATATTTTTCTTGCAGATCACTGAATCAGGGACGAGACAGTTTCCTGGTGAGTCACTATATCTGTTCCGAGACCTTGTTTCGGTTCATCCCTGTTTCTGACTCAGATATTTTTCTTGTAGATCACTGAACCAGTGATGAGATAGTTTTCTCGTGAGTCACTATATCTGTTCCGGGACCCTGTTTCAGTTCATACATGTTTCTGACTCAGATATTTTTCATGTATATCACTGAATCAGGGACGGGACAGTTTCCTGGTGAGTCACTATATCTGGACCGGGACCCTGTTTCGGTTCATCCCTGTTTCTGACTCAGATATTTTTCGTGTAGATTACTGAATCAGGGACGGGACAGTTTCCTGGTAAGTCACTATATCTGGACCGGGATCCTGTTTCGGTTCATCCCTTTTTCTGACTCGGATATTTTTCTTGCAGATCACTGAATCAGGGACGAGACAGTTTCCTGGTGAGTCACTATATCTGTTCCGGGACCCTGTTTCGGTTCATCCCTGTTTCTGACTCAGATATTTTTCTTGTAGATCACTGAATCAGGGACGATACAGTTTCCTGGTGAGTCACTATATCTGTTCCGGGACCCTGTTTCAGTTCATCCATGTTTCTGACTCAGATATTTTTCGTGTAGATCACTGAATTAGGGACGGGACAGTTTCCTGGTAAGACACTATATCTGGACCGGGACCTTGTTTCGGTTCATCCCTGTTTCTGACTCGGATATTTTTCTTGCAGTTCACTGAATTAGGGACGAGACAGTTTCCTGGTGATTCACTATATCTATTCCGGGACCCTGCTTCAATTCATCAATGTTTCTGACTCAGAAATTTTTTGTGTAGATCACTGAATCAGGGACGGGATAGTTTCCTGGTAGGTCACTATATCTGGACTGGGACCCTGTTTCGGTTCATCCCTGTTTCTGACTCGGATATTTTTCATGTAGATCACTGAATCAGGGGCGGGACAGTTTCCTGGTAAGTCACTATATCTGGGCCGGGACCCTGTTTCGGTTCATCCCTGTTTCTGACTCGGACATTTTTCTTGCAGATCACTAAATCAGGGACGAGACAGTTTCCTGGTGAGTCACTATATCTATTCCGAGACCCTGTTTCGGTTCATCCCTGTTTCTGACTCAGATATTTTTCTTGTAGATCACTGAACCAGGAATGAGATAGTTTCCTCGTGAGTCACTATATATGTTCCGGGACCATGTTTCAGTTCATACATGTTTCTGACTCAGATATGTTTCATGTAGATCACTGAATCAGGGACGGGACAGTTTCCTGGTAAGTCACTATATCTGGACCGGGACCCTGTTTCGGTTCATCCCTGTTTCTGACTCGGATATTTTTCTTGCAGATCACTGAATCAGGGACGAGACAGTTTCCTGGTGAGTCACTATATCTGTTCCGGGACCCTGTTTCGGTTCATCCCTGTTTCTGACTCAGATATTTTTCTTGTAGATCACTGAATCAGGGACGATACAGTTTCCTGGTGAGTCACTATATCTGTTCCGGGACCCTGTTTCAGTTCATCCATGTTTCTGACTCAGATATTTTTCGTGTAGATCACTGAATCAGGGACGGGACATGTTCCTGGTGAGTCACTATGTCTGGACCGGGACACTGTTTCGGTTCATCCCTGTTTCTTACTCAGATATTTTTCGTGTAGATCACTGAATCAGGGACGGGACAGTTTCCTGGTAAGTCACTATATCTGGACCGGGACCCTGTTTCGGTTCATCCCTGTTTCTGACTCGGATATTTTTCTTGCAGATCACTGAATCAGGGACGAGACAGTTTCCTGGTGAGTCACTATATCTGTTCCGGGACCCTGTTTCAATTCATCAATGTTTCTGACTCAGAAATTTTTTGTGTAGATCACTGAATCAGGGACGGGACAATTTCCTGGTAGGTCACTATATATGGTCTGGACCCTGTTTCAGTTCATCCTTGTTTCTGACTCGGATATTTTTCATGTAAATCACTGAATCATGGACGGGACAGTTTCCTGGTAAGTCGCTATATCTATCCTTGTTTCTGACTCATATATTTTTCTTGTAGATAACTGAATCAAGGACGATACAGTTTCCTGGTGAGTCACTATATCTGTTCCGGGACCCTGTTTCAATTCATCAATGTTTCTGACTCAGATTTTTTTCGTGTAGATCACTGAATCAGGGACGGGACAGTTTCCTGGTAGGTCACTATATCTGGACTGGGACCCTGTTTCGGTTCATCCCTTTTTCTGACTCGGATATTTTTCATGTAGATCACTGAATCAGGGACGAGACAGTTTCCTGGTGAGTCACTATATCTGTTCCGGGACCCTGTTTCGGTTCATCGCTGTTTCTGACTCAGATATTTTTCGTGTAGATCACTGAATCTGGGACGGGTTAGTTTCCTGGTAGGTCACTATATCTGGACTGGGACCCTGTTTCGGTTCATCCCTGTTTCTGACTCGGATATTTTTCATGTAGATCACTGAATCAGGGACGGGACAGTTTCCTGGTAAGTCACTATATCTGGACCGGGACCCTGTTTCGGTTCATCCCTGTTTCTGACTCGGATATTTTTCTTGCAGATCACTGAATCAGGGACGTCACAGTTTCCTGTTGAGTCACTATATCTGTTCCAGGACCCTGTTTCGGTTCATCGCTGTTTCTGACTCAGATATTTTTCGTGTAGATCACTGAATCAGGGACGGGACAGTTTCCTGGTAAGTCACTATATCTGGACCGGGACCCTGTTTCGGTTCATCCCTGTTTCTGACTCGGATATTTTTCTTGTAGATCACTGAATCAGGGACGAGACAGTTTCCTGGTGAGTCACTATATCTGTTCCGGGACCCTGTTTCGGTTAATCCTTGTTTCTGACTAGGATATTTTTCTTGTAGATCACTGAATCAGGGACGATACAGTTTCCTGGTGAGTCACTATATTTGTTTCGGGACCCTGTTTCAGTTCATCCATGTTTCTGACTCAGATATTTTTCGTGTAGATCACTGAATCACGGACGGGACAGTTTCCTGGTAGGTGACTCTATCTGTTCCGGGACCCTGTTTCAATTCATCCATGTTCCTTACTCAGATTTTTTTCGTGTAAATCACTGAATCAGGGACGGGACAGTTTCCTGGTAGGTCACTATATCTGGACTGGGAACCTGTTTCGGTTCATCCCTGTTTCTGACTCGGATATTTTTCATGTAGATCACTGAATCAGGGACGATACAGTTTCCTGGTGAGTCACTCTATCTGTTCCGGGACCCTGTTTCAATTCATCCACGTTTCTGACTCAGATATTTTTCTTGTAGATCACTGAAATAGGGACGGGACAGATTCCTGGTAAGTCACTATATCTAGACTGGGACCCTATTTCGGTTCATCCCTGTTTCTGACTCGGATATTTTTCTTGCAAACACTGAATCAGGGACGTGACAGTTTCCTGTTGAGTCACTATATCTGTTCCAGGACCCTGTTTCGGTTCATCCCTGTTTCTGACTCAGATTTTTTTTCGTGTAGATCATTGAATCAGGGACGGGACAGTTTCCTGGTAAGTCACTATATCTGGACCGGGACCCTGTTTCGGTTAATCCTTGTTTCTGACTAGGATATTCTTCTTGCAGATCACTGAATCAGGGACGAGACAGTTTCCAGGTGAGTCACTATATCTGTTCCGGGACCCTGTTTCAGTTCATCCATGTTTCTGACTCAGATATTTTTCGTGTAGATCACTGAATCAGGGACGGGACAGTTTCCTGGTGAGTCAGTCTATCCGGACCGGGCCCTGTTTCGGTTCATCCCTGTTTCCGACTTAAATATTTTTCGTGTAGATCACTGAATCAGGGACGGGACAGTTTCCTGGTAAGTCACTATATCTGGACCGGGACCCTGTTTCGGTTCATCCCTGTTTCTGACTTAAATATTTTTCGTGTAGATCACTGAATCAGGGACGGGACAGTTTCCTGGTCAGTCACTATATCTGGACCGGGACCCTGTTTCGGTTCATCCCTGTTTCTGACTCGGATATTTTTCTTGTAGAACACTGAATCAGGGACGATACAGTTTCCTGGTGAGTCACTATATTTGTTTCGGGACCCTTTTTCAGTTCATCCATGTTTCTGACTCAGATATTTTTCGTGTAGATCACTGAATCAGGGACGGGACAGTCTCCTGGTAGGTCACTATATCTGTTCCGGGACCCTGTTTCAATTCATCCATGTTTCTGACTCAGATATTTTTTGTGTACATCACTGAATCAGGGACGGGACAGTTTCCTAGTAAGTTACTATATCTGGACTGGGACCCTGTTTTGGTTCATCCCTGTTTCTGACTTGGATATTTTTCGTGTAGATCACTGAATCAGGGACGGGACAGTTTCCTTGTAAGTCACTATATCTGGACCGGGACCCTGTTTCGGTTCATCCCTGTTTCTGGCTGGGATATTTTTCTTGCAGATCACTGAATCAGGGACGAGACAGTTTCCTGGTGAGTCACTCTATCTGGGCCGGGTCCCTGTTTCGGTTCATCAATATTTCTGACTCAAATATTTTTCGTGTAGATCACTGAATCAGGGACGGGACAGTTTTCTGGTAAGTCACTATATCTNGACGGGACAGTTTTCTGGTAAGTCACTATATCTAGACCGGGATCCTGTTTCGGTTCATCCCTGTTTCTGACTCGGATATTTTTCTTGCAGATCACTGAATCAGGGAAAGGACAGTTTCCTGGTAGGTCACTATATCTGGACCGGGAACCTGTTTCGGTTAATCCTTGTTTCTGACTAGGATATTTTTCTTGCAGATCACTGAATCAAGGACGATACAGTTTCCTGGTGAGTCACTATATCTGTTTCGGGACCCTGTTTCAGTTCATCCATGTTTCTGACTCAGATATTTTTCGTGTAGATCACTGAATCAGGGACAGGACAGTTTCCTGGTAGGTCACTATATCTGGACTGGGACCCTGTTTCGGTTCATCCCTGTTTCTGACTCGGATATTTTTCATGTAGATCACTGAATCAGGGACGGGACCGTTTCCTGGTAAGTCACTATATCTGGGACGGGACCCTGTTTCGGTTCATCCCTGTTTCTGACTCCGATATTTTTCTTGCAGATCACTGAATCAGGGACGAGACAGTTTCCTGCTGAGTCACTCTATCTGGACCGGGTCCCTGTTTCGGTTCATCCCTGTTTCTGACTCAAATATTTTTCGTGTAGATCACTGAATCAGGGACGGGACAGTTTTCTGGTAGGTCACTATATCTGGACTGGGACCTTGTTTCGGTTTATCCCTTTTTCTGACTCGGATATTTTTCATGTAGATCACTGAATCAGGGACGGGATAGTTTCCTGGTAAGTCGCTATATCTGGGCCGGGACCCTGTTTCGGTTCATCCTTTTTTCTGACTCGGATATTTTTCTTGCAGATCACTGAATCAGGGACGTTTTTCGTGTAGATCACTGAATCAGGGACGGGACAGTTTCCTGGCTACTCACTATCTCTGGACCGGGAACCTGTTTCGGTTCATCCCTCTTTCTGACTCAGATATTTTTCGTGTAGATCACTGAATCAGGGACGGGACAGTTTCCTGGTGAGTCACTATATCTGGACCGGGACCCTGTTTCGGTTCATCCCTGTTTCTGACTCAGATATTTTTCTTGTAGATCACTGAA
>QAOA01007326.1:218384-230229 GCA_003255065.1 Cercis canadensis | reverse complement strand
AGTCACTATATCTGTTCCGGGACCCTGTTTCGGTTCATCCCTGTTTCTGACTCAGATATTTTTCTTGTAGAACACTGAACCCGGGACGAGACAGTTTCCTGGTGAGTCACTATATCTGTTCCGGGACCCTGTTTAAGTTCATCCATGATTCTGACTCAGATATTTTTCTTGTAGATCACTGAATCAGGGACGATACAGTTTCCTGGTGAGTCACTATATCTGATCCAGGACCCTGTTTCGGTTCATCCCTGTTTCTGACTCAGATATTTTTCTTGTAGATCACTGAATCAAGGACGATACAGAGTCCTGTTGAGTCACTATATCTGTTCCGGGACCCTGTTTCAGTTCATTCGGTTCATCCCTGTTTCTGACTCAGATATTTTTCTTGTAGATCACAGAATCAGGTTCCTGATGAGTCACTATATCTGTTCCGGGACCCTGTTTCAGTTCATCCATGTTTCTGACTAAGATATTTTTCGTGTAGATCACTTAATCAGGGACGGGACAGTTTCCTGTCTAGTCACTATATCTGGACAGGGAACCTGTTTCTGTTCATCCCTGTTTTTGACTCAGATATTTTTCGTGTAGATCACTGAATCAGGGACGGGACAGTTTCCTGGTGAGTCACTATATCTGTTCCGGGACCCTGTTTCGGTTCATCCCTGTTTCTGACTCAGATATTTTTCTTGTAGATCACTGAATCAGGGACGATACAGTTTCCTGGTGAGTCACTATATCTGTTCCGGGACCCTGTTTCAGTTCATCCATGTTTCTGACTAAGATATTTTTCGTGTAGATCACTGAATCAGGGACGGGACAGTTTCCTGGCTAGTCACTATATCTGGACAGGGAACCTGTTTCGGTTCATCCCTGTTTCTGACTCAGATATTTTTCGTGTAGATAACTGAATAAGGGACGGGAAAGTTTCCTGGTGAGTCACTATATCTGGACTTGGACCCTGTTTCGGTTCATCCCTGTTTCTGACTCAGATATTTTTCGTGTAGATCATTGAATCAGGGACGAGACAGTTTCCTAGTAAGACACTATATCTGTTCCGGGACCTTGTTTCGGTTCATCCCTGTTTCTGACTCAGATATTTTTCCTGTAGATGAGTCACTATATCTGTTCCGGGACCCTGTTTCAGTTCATCCATGTATTTGACTAAGATATTTTTCGTGTAGATCACTGAATCAGGGACGGGACAGTTTCCTGGCTAGTCACTATATCTGGACAGGGAAACTGTTTCGGTTCATCCCTGTTTCTGACTCAGATATTTTTCGTGTAGATCATTGAATCAGGGACGAGACAGTTTCCTAGTGAGACACTATATCTGTTCCGGGACCCTGTTTCGGTTCATCCCTGTTTCTGACTCATATATATTTCTTGTAGATCATTGAATCAGGGACGATACAGTTTCCTGGTGACTCACTATATCTGATCCAGGACCCTGTTTCGGTTCATCCCTGTTTCTGACTCAGATATTTTTCTTGTAGATCACTGAATCAGGGACGAGACAGTTTCCTGGTGAGTCACTATATCTGTTCCGGGACCCTGTTTCGGTTCATCCCTGTTTCTGACTCAGATATTTTTCTTGTAGATCACTGAATCAGGGACGAGACAGTTTCCTGGTGAGTCACTATATCTGTTCCGGGACCCTGTTTCGGTTCATCCCTGTTTCTGACTCAGATATTTTTCTTGTAGATCACTGAATCAGGGACGAGACAGTTTCCTGGTGAGTCACTATATCTGTTCCGGGACCCTGTTTCGGTTCATCCCTGTTTCTGACTCAGATATTTTTCTTGTAGATCACTGAATCAGGGACGAGACAGTTTCCTGGTGAGTCACTATATCTGTTCCGGGACCCTGTTTCGGTTCATCCCTGTTTCTGACTCAGATATTTTTCTTGTAGATCACTGAATCAGGGACGAGACAGTTTCCTGGTGAGTCACTATATCTGTTCCGGGACCCTGTTTCGGTTCATCCCTGTTTCTGACTCAGATATTTTTCTTGTAGATCACTGAATCAGGGACGAGACAGTTTCCTGGTGAGTCACTATATCTGTTCCGGGACCCTGTTTCGGTTCATCCCTGTTTCTGACTCAGATATTTTTCTCGCAGATCACTGAATCAGGGACGATACAGTTTCCTTGTGAGTCACTATATCTGTTCCAGGACCCTGTTTGGGTTCATCCCTGTTTCTGACTCAGATATTTTTCTTGTAGATCACTGAATAAGGGGCGATACAGTTTCCTAGCGAGTCACTATATCTGTTCCGGGATCCTGTTTTAGTTCATCCATGTTTCTGACTAAGATATTTTTCGTGTAGATCACTGAATCANGGTGAGTCACTATATCTGTTCCGGGACCCTGTTTCGGTTCATCCCTGTTTCTGACTCAGATATTTTTCTTGTAGATCACTGAATCAGGGACGAGACAGTTTCCTAGTGAGTCACTATATCTGTTCCGGGACCCTGTTTCGGTTCATCCCTGTTTCTGACTCAGATATTTTTCTTGTAGATCACTGAATCAGGGACGATACAGTTTCCTGGTGAGTCACTTATCTGTTCCGGGACCCTGTTTCAGTTTATCCATGTTTCTGACTAAGATATTTTTCGTGTAGATCACTGAATCAGGGACGGGACAGCTTCCAGGTGAGTCACTATATCTGGACTGGGACCCTGTCTCGGTTCATCCCTTTGTCTGACTCAGATATTTTTCGTGTAAATCACCGAATCAGGGACGGGACAGTTTCCAGGGGAGTCACTATATCTGGACCGGGACCCTGTTTCGGTTCATCCCTGTTTCATCCCTGTTTCTGACTCGGATATTTTTCTTGCAGATCACTGAATCCAGGACGAGACAGTTTCCTGGTGAGTCACTATATCTGTTCCGGGACCCTGTTTCAGTTCTTCCATGTTTCTGGCTCAGATATTTTTCGTGTAGATCACTGAATCAGGGACGGGACAGTTTCCTGGCTAGTCACTATATCTGGACCGGGACCCTGTTTCGGTTCATCCCTGTTTCTGACTCGGATATTTTTCTTGTAGATCACTGAATCAGGGACGAGACAGTTTCCTGGTGAGTAAGTATTTCTTTTCCGGGACCCTGTTTCGGTTCATCCCTGTTTCTGACTCAGATATTTTTCTTGTAGATCACTGAATCAGGGACGAGACAGTTTCCTGGTGAGTCACTATATCTGTTCCGGGACCCTGTTTCGGTTCATCCCTGTTTCTGACTCAGATATTTTTCTTGTAGATCACTGAATCAGGGACGAGACAGTTTCCTGGTGAGTCACTATATCTGTTCCGGGACCCTGTTTCGGTTCATCCCTGTTTCTGACTCAGATATTTTTCTTGTAGATCACTGAATCAGGGACGAGACAGTTTCCTGGTGAGTCACTATATCTGTTCCGGGACCCTGTTTCAGTTCATCCATGTTTCTGACTCAGATATTTTTTGTGTAGATCACTGAAGCAGGGACGAGACAGTTTCCTGGTAAGTCACTATATCTGTTCCGGGATCCTGTTTCAGTTCATGAATGTTTCTGACTCAGATATTTTTTGTGTAGATCACTGAAGCAGGGACGGGACAGTTTCCTGGTAAGTCACTATATCTGGACCGGGACCCTGTTTCGGTTCATCCCTGTTTCTGACTCGGATATTTTTCTTGCAGATCACTGAATCAGGGACGAGACAGTTTCCTGGTGAGTCACTATATCTGTTCCGGGACCCTGTTTCGGTTCATCCCTGTTTCTGACTCAGATATTTTTCTTGTAGATCACTGAATCAGGGACGAGACAGTTTCCTGGTGAGTCACTATATCTGTTCCGGGAGTCTGTTTCGTTTCATCCCTGTTTCTGACTCAGATATTTTTCATGTAGATCACTGAATTAGGGACGAGACAGTTTCCTGGTGAGTCACTATATCTGTTCCGGGACTTGGTGAGTCACTATATCTGTTCCAGGACCCTGTTTCAGTTCATCCATATTTCTGACGAAGATATTTTTCGTGAAGATCACTGAATCAGGGACGGGACAGTTTCCTGGTAAGTCACTATATCTGGACCGGGACCCTGTTTCGGTTCATCCCTGTTTCTGACTCGGATATTTTTCTTGCAGATCACTGAATCAGGGACGAGACAGTTTCCTGGTGAGTCACTATATCTGTTCCGGGACCCTGTTTCGGTTCATCCCTGTTTCTGACTCAGATATTTTTCTTGTAGATCACTGAATCAGGGACGATACAGTTTCCTGGTGAGTCACTATATCTGTTCCAGGACCCTGTTTCAGTTCATCCATGTTTCTGACTAAGATATTTTTCGTGTAGATCACTGAATCAGGGACGGGACAGTTTCCTGGCTAGTCACTATATCTGGACCGGGACCCTGTATCGGTTCATCCCTGTTTCTGACACAGATATTTTTCGTGTAGATCACTGAAGCAGGGACGGCATAGTTTCCTGGTAAGTCACTATATCTGGACCGGGACCCTGTTTCGTTCACTGAATCATGGACGATACAGTTTCCTGGTAAGTCACTATATCTCGTCCGGGACCCTGTTTCGGTTCATCCCTGTTTCTGACTCGGATATTTTTCTTGCAGATCAATGAATCAGGGACGACACAGTTTCCTGGTGAGTCACTATATCTGTTCCGGGACCCTGTTTCGGTTCATCCCTGTTTCTGACTCGGATATTTTTCTTGCAGATCACTGAATCAGGGACGAGACAGTTTCTTGGTGAGTCACTATATCTGTTCCGAGAAGCTGTTTCGGATCATCCTCCTTTCTGACTCAGATATTTTTCTTGTAGATCACTGAATCAGGGACGATACAGTTTCCTGGTGAGTCACTATATCAGTTCCGGGACCCTGTTTCAATTCATCCATGTTTCTGACTCAGATATTTTTCGTGTAGATCACTGAATCAGGGACGATACAGTTTCCTGGTGAGTCACTATATCTATTCCCGGACCCTGTTTCAATTCATCCATGTTTCTGACTCAGATATTTTTCCTGTAGATCACTGAATCAGGGACGGGACAGTTTCCTGGTAAGTCACTATATCTGGACCGGGACCCTGTTTCGGTTCATCCCTGTTTCTGACTCGGATATTTTTCTTGCAGATCACTGAATCAGGGACGATACAGTTTCCTGGTGAGTTACTATATCTGTTTGGGGAACCTATTTCGGTTAATCCCTATTTCTGAGTCAGATATTTTTAATTTTTCTTGCAGATAACTGAATCAGGGACGATACAGTTTCCTGGTAAGTCAATATATCTGTTCGGGGAACCTATTTCGGTTAATCCCTATTTCTGAGTTAGATATTTTTCTTGTAGAACACTGAATTAGGGACGAGACAGTTTCCTGGTAAGTCACTATATCTATTCCGGGACCCTGTTTCGGTTCATCCCTGTTTCTGACTCAGATATTTTTCTTGTAGATCACTGAATCAGGGACGATACAGTTTCCTGGTGAGTCACTATATCTGTTCCGGGACCCTGTTTCGGTTCATCCCTGTTTCTGACTCAGATATTTTTCTTGTAGATCACTGAATCAGGGACGATACAGTTTCCTGGTGAGTCACTATATCTGTTCCGGGACCCTGTTTCGGTTCATCCCTGTTTCTGACTCGGATAATTTTCTTGCAGATCACTGAATCAGGGACGAGACAGTTTCCTGGTGAGTCACTATATCTGTTCCGAGAAACTGTTTCGGTTCATCCTTCTTTCTGACTCAGATATTTTTCTTGTAGTCGGTTCATCCCTGTTTATGACTCAAATATTTTTCTTGTAGATCACCAAATTAGGGACGATACAGTTTCCTGGTGAGTCACTATATATGTTCCGGGAACCTGTTTCAGTTCATCCATGTTTCTGACTCAGATATTTTTCGTGTAGATCACTGAATCAGGGACGGGACAGTTTCCTGGTGAGTCACTATATCTGGACCAGGACCCTGTTTCTGACTCAGATATGTTTCGTGTAGATCACTGATTGAGGGACGGGACAGTTTCCTTGTAAGTCACTATATCTGGACTGCGATCCTGTTTCGGTTCATCCCTTTTTCTGACTTGGATATTTTTCTTGCAGATCACTGAATCAGGGACGAGACAGTTTCCTGGTAAGTCATTATATCTGATCCTGGACCCTGTTTCGATTCATCCCTGTTTCTGACTGGGATATTTTTCTTCCAGATCACTGAATCAGGGACGAGACAGTTTCCTGGTGTGTCACTATCTCTGTTCCGGGAACCTGTTTCAGTTCATCCATGTTTCTGACTCAGATATTTTTCGTGTAGATCACTAAATCAGGGACGGGATAGTTTCCTGGTGAGTCACTATATCTGGATCGGGACCCTGTTTCGGCTCATCCCTGTTTTTTACTCAGATATTTTTCGTGTAGATCACTGAATCAGGGACGGGACAGTTATCTGGTAAGTCACTATTTCTGGACCGGGACCCTGTTACGGTACAGTTTCCTGGTAAGTCACTATATCTGGACCGGGACCCTGTTTCGATTCATCCCTTTTTCTGACTCGGATATTTTTCTTGCAGATCCCTGAATCAGGGACGAGACAGTTTCCTGGTGAGTCACTATATCTATTCCGGGACCCTGTTTCAGTTCATCCATGTTTCTGATTAAGATATTTTTCGTGTAGATCACTGAATCAGGGACGGGAGACTTTCCTGGCTAGTCACTATATCTGGACCGGGACCCTGTTTCGGTTCATCCCTGTTTCTGACTCAGATATTTTTCGTGTAGATCACTGAATCAGGGACGGGACAGTTTCCTGGTGAGTCACTATATCTGTTCCGGGACCCTGTTTCAGTTCATCCATGTTTCTGACTCAGATAATTTTTGTGTAGATCACTGAAGCAGGGACGGGACAGTTTCCTGTTAAGTCACTATATCTAGACCGGGACCCTGTTTCGGTTCATCCCTGTTTCTGACTCGGATATTTTTCTTGTAGATCACTGAATAAGGGACGAGACAGTTTCCTGGTGAGTCACTATATCTGTTCCGGGACCCTGTTTCGGTTCATCCCTGTTTCTGACTCAGATATTTTTCTTGTAGATCACTGAACCAGGGACGAGACANGTCACTATATCTGTTCCGGGACCCTGTTTCGGTTCATCGCTGTTTCTGACTCAGATATTTTTCTTGTAGATCACTGAATCAAGGACGATACAGTTTCCGGGTGAGTCACTATATCTGTTCCAGGACCCTGTTTCGGTTCATCCCTGGACAGTTTCCTGGTGAGTCACTATATCTGGACCGGGACCCTGTTTAAGTTCATCCATGTTTCGGACTCAGATATTTTTCGTGTAGATCACTGAATTAGGGACGGGACAATTTCCGGTAAGTCATTATATCTGGACCGGGACCCTATTTCGGTTCATCCCTGTTTCTGACTGGGATATTTTTCTTGTAGATCACTGAATCAGGGACGAGGCAGTTTCCTGGTGAGTCACTATATCTGTTCTGGGACCCTGTTTCAGTTCATCCATGTTTCTGACTCAAATATTTTTCGTGTAGATCACTGAATCAGGGACGGGACAGTTTCCTGGTGAGTCACTATATCTGGACCGGGACCCTGTTTCGGTTCATACCTGTTTCTTACTCAGATATTTTTCGTGTAGATCACTGAATCAGGGACGGGACAGTTTCCTGGTAAGTCACTATATCTGGACCGGGATCCTGTTTCGGTTCAACCCGGTTTCTTACTCGGATATTTTTCTTGTCGATCACTGAATCGGGGACGAGACAGTTTCCTGGTGAGTCACTATATCTGTTCTGGGACCCTGTTCGGTTCATCCCTGTTTCTGACTCAGATATTTTTCGTGTAAATCACTGAATTAGGGACGGGACAGTTTCCTGGTAAGTCACTATATCTGGACCGGGACCCTGTTTCGGTTCATCCCTGTTTCTGACTCGGATATTTTTCTTGCAGATCACTGAATCAGGGACGAGACAGTTTCCTGGTGAGTCACTATATCTGTTCCGGGACCCTGTTTCGGTTCATCCCTGTTTCTGACTCAGATATTTTTCTTGTAGATCACTGAATCAGGGACGATACAGTTTCCTGGTGAGTCACTATATCTGTTCCGGGACCCTGTTTCAGTTCATCCATGTTTCTGACTCAGATATTTTTCGTGTAGATCACTGAATTAGGGACGGGACAGTTTCCTGTTGAGTCACTATATCTGGACCGGGACCCTGTTTCGGTTCATACCTGTTTCTTACTAAGATATTTTTCGTGTAGATCACTGAATCAGGGACGGGACAGTGGTAAGTCACTATATCTGGACTGGGACCCTGTTTCGGTTCATCCTTATTTCTGACTCGGATATATTTCTTGCGGATCACTGAATCAGGGACGAGACAGTTTCCTGGTAAGTCACTATATCTGTTCCGGGACCCTGTTTCGGTTCATCCCTGTTTCTGACTCATATATTTTTCTTGTAGATCACTGAATCAGGGACGATACAGTTTCCTGGTGAGTCACTCTATCTGTTCCGGGACCCTGTTTCAGTTCATCCATGTTTCTGACTCAGATATTTTTCGTGTAGATCACTGAATCTGGGACGGGACAGTTTCTTGGAAGGTCACTATATCTGGACTGGGACCCTGTTTCGGTTCATCCCTTTTTCTGACTCGGATATTTTTCATGTAGATCACTGAATCAGGGACGGGACAGTTTCCTGGTGAGTCACTATATCTGGACCGGGACCCTGTTTCGGTTCATCCCTGTTTCTGACTCAGGTATTTTTCCTGTAGATCACTGAATCAGGGACGATACAGTTTCATGGTATTTTTCTTGCAGATCACTGAATCAGGGACGAGACAGTTCCCTGGTTATTCACTATATCTGTTCCGGGACCTTGTTTCGGTTCATCCCTGTTTCTGACTCAGATATTTTTCTTGTAGATCACTGAATCAGGGACGATACAGTTTCCTGGTGAGTCACTCTATCTGTTCCGGGACCCTGTTTCAATTCATCCATGTTTCTGACTCAGATATTTTTTGTGTAGATCACTGAATCAGGGACGGGACAGTTTCCTGGTAAGTCACTATATCTGGACCGGGATCCTGTTTCGGTTCAACCCTGTTTCTGACTCGGATATTTTTCTTGCAGATCACTGAATCAGGGACGAGACAGTTTCCTGGTGAGTCACTATATCTGTTCCGGGACCCTGTTTCGGTTCATCCCTGTTTCTGACTCAGATATTTTTCTTGTAGATCACTGAATCAGGGACGATACAGTTTCCTGGTGAGTCACTATATTTGTTCCGGGACCCTGTTTCGGTTCATCCCTGTTTCTAACTCAGATATTTTCTTGTAGATCACCGAACCAGGGATGAGATACTTTCCTGGTGAGTCACTATATCTATTCCGGGAACCTGTTTAAGTTCATCCATGTTTCTGACTCAGATATTTTTCGTGTAGATCACTGAATTAGGGACGGGACAGTTTCCCTGTAAGTCACTATATCTGGACCGGGACCCTTATTCGGTTCATCCCTGTTTCTGACTCGGATATTTTTCGTGTAGATCTCTGAATCAGGGACGGGACAGTTTCCTGGTAGGTCACTATATCTGGACTGGGACCCTGTTTCGGTTAATCCCTGTTTCTGACTCGGATATTTTTCATGTAGATCACTGAATCAGGGACGGGACAGTTTCCTGGTAAGTCAGTATATCTGGGCCGGGACCCTGTTTCGCTTCATCCCTGTTTCTGACTCAGATATTTTTCTTGCAGATCACTGTATCAGGGACGTGACAGTTTCCTGGTGAGTCACTATATGTGTTCCGGGACCCTGTTTCGGTTCATCCCTGTTTCTGACTCAGATATTTTTCTTGTAGATCATTGAATCAGGGACGATACAGTTTCCTGGTGAGTCACTATATCTGTTCCGGGACCCTGTTTCAGTTCATCCATGTTTCTGACTCAGATATTTTTCGTGTAGATCACTGAATCAGGGACGGGACAGTTTCCTGGTAAGTCACTGTACCTGGACCAGGACCCTGTTTCGGTTTATCCTTGTTTCTGACTCGGATATTTTTCTTTTCCTGGTGAGTCACTATATTTGTTCCGGGACCCTGTTTCGGTTCATCCGTGTTTCTGACTCAGATATTTTTCTTGTAGTTCACTGAATAAGGGACGATATAGTTTCCTGTTGAGTCACTATATCTGTTCCGGGACCCTGTTTCAGTTCATCCATGTTTCTGACTCAGATATTTTTCGTGTAGATCACTGAATTAGGGACGGGACAGTTTCCTGGTAAGTCACTATATCTGGATCGGGACCCTGTTTCGGTTCATCCCTGTTTCTGACTGGGATATTTTTCTTGCAGATCACTGAATCAGGGACGAGACAGTTTCCTGGTGAGTCACTATATTTGGACCGGGACCCTGTTTAGGTTCATTCCTGTTTCTGACACGGATATTTTTCTTGCAGATCACTGAATCAGGGTGGTGAGTCACTATATCTGTTCCGGGACCCTGCTTCGTTTCATCCCTATTTCTGACTGGGATATTTTTCTTGCAGATCACTGAATCAGGGACGACTCAGTTTCCTGGTGAGTCACTATATCTGGATCGGGACCCTGTTTCGGTTCATCCCTGTTTCTGACTCGGATATTTTTCTTGCAGATCACTGAATCAGGGACGAGACAGTTTCCTGGTGAGTCACTGTATCTGTTCCGGGACCCTGTTTCAATTCATGAATGTTTCTGACTCAGAAATTTTTTGTGTAGATCACTGAATTAGGGACGGGACAGCTTCCTGGTAGGTCACTATATCTGGACTGGGACCCTGTTTCGGTTCATCCCTGTTTCTGACTCGGATATTTTTCAGGTAGATCACTGAATCAGGGATGGGACAGTTTCCTGGTAAGTCACTATATCTGGGCCGGGACCCTGTTTCCGTTCATCCCTGTTTCTGAATCGGATTTTTTCTTGCATATCACTGAATCACGGACGAGAGTTTCCTGGTGAGTCACTATATCTGTTCCGAGACCCTGTTTCGGTTCATCCCTTTTTCTGACTCGGATATGTTTCTTGCAGATCACTGAATCTGGGACGAGACAATTTCCTGGTGAGTCACTATATCTGTTCCGGGACCCTGTTTCGTTTCATCCGTGTTTCTGACTGGGATATTTTTCTTGCAGATCACTGAATCAGGGACGAGACAGTTTCCTGGTGAGTCACTATATCTGTTCCGGGACCCTGTTTCAATTCATGAATGTTTCTGACTCAGAAATTTTTTGTGTAGATCACTGAATCAGGGACGGGACAGTTTCCTGGTAGGTCACTATATCTGGACTGGGACCCTGTTTCGGTTCATCCCTGTTTCTGACTCGGATATTTTTCAGGTAGATCACTGAATCAGGGACGGGACAGTTTCCTGGTAAGTCACTATATCTGGGCCGGGACCCTGTTTCGGTTCATCCCTGTTTCTGAATCGGATTTTTTCTTGCATATCACTGAATCAGGGACGAGAGTTTCCTGCTGAGTCACTATATCTGTTCCGAGACCCTGTTTCGGTTCATCCCTTTTTCTGACTCGGATATTTTTCTTGCAGATCACTGAATCTGGGACGAGACAATTTCCTGGTGAGTCACTATATCTGTTCCGGGACCCTGTTTCTTTTCATCCGTGTTTCTGACTGGGATATTTTTCTTGCAGATCACTGATTGAGTCACTATATCTGTTCCGGGACCCTGTTTCGGTTCATTCCTATTTTTCTTGTAGATCACGGAATCAGGGACGATACAGTTTCCTGGAGAGTCACTATATCTGTTCCGGGATCTTGTTTCAGTTCATCCATGTTTCTGACTCAGATATTTTTC
>QAOA01007326.1:198673-218226 GCA_003255065.1 Cercis canadensis | reverse complement strand
CCCTGTTTCGGTTCATTCCTGTTTCTGACTCGGATATTTTTCTTGCAGATCACTGAATCAGGGATGGGACAGTTTCCTGGTGAGTCACTATATCTGTACCCGGACCCTATTTCGGTTCATCCCTGTTTCTGACTCGGATATTTTTCGTGTAGATCACTGAAGCGGGGAAGGGAAAGTTTCCTGGTAAGTCACTATATCTGGACCGGGACCCTGTTTCGGTTCATCCCTGTTTCTGACTCGGATATTGTTTTTGCAGATCACTGAATCAGGGACGAGACAGTTTCCTAGTGAGTCACTATATCTGTTCCGGGACCCTGTTTCGGTTCATCCTTTTTTCTGACTCAGATATTTTTCTTGTATATCACTGAATCATGGACGAGACAGTTTCCTGGTGAGTCACTATATCTGTTCCGGGTCCCTGTTTCGGTTGATCCCTGTTTCTGACTCAGATATTTTTCTTGTAGATCACTGAACCAGGGACGAGACAGTTTCCTGGTGAGTCACTATATCTGTTCCGGGACCCCGTTTCAGTTCATCCATGTTTCTGACTCAAATATTTTTCGTGTAGATTACTAAATCAGGGACGGGACAGTTTCCTGGTAGGTCACTATATCTGGACTGGGACCCTGTTTCGGTTCATCCCTGTTTCTACCTCGGATATTTTTCATGTAGATCACTGAATCAGGGATGGGACAGTTTCTTGGTAAGTCACTATATCTGGACCGGGACCCTGTTTCGGTTCATCTCTGTTTCTGACTCGGATATTTTTCTTGCAGATAACTGAATCAGGGTTCACTATATCTGTTCCGGGACCCTGTTTCGGTTCATCCTTTTTTCGGACTCAGATATTTTTCTTGTAGATCACTGAATCAGGGACGAGACAGTTTCCTGGTGAGTCACTATATCTGTTCCGGGACCCTGTTTCGGTTCATCCCTGTTTCTGACTCAGATATTTTTCTTGTAGATCACTGAACCAGGGACGAGACAGTTTCCTGGTGAGTCACTATATCTGTTCCGGGACCCCGTTTCAGTTCATCCATGTTTCTGACTCAAATAATTTTCGTGTAGATTACTGAATCAGGGACGGGACAGTTTCCTGGTAGGTCACTATATCTGGACTGGGACCCTGTATCAGTTCATCCCTGTTTCTGACTCGGATATTTTACATGTAGATCACAGAATCAGGGATGGGACAGTTTCCTGGTAAGTCACTATATTTGGACCGGGACCCTGTTTCGGTTCATCCCTATTTCTGACTCGGATATTTTTCTTGCAGATAACTGAATCAGGGACGAGACAGTTTCCTGGTGAGTCACTATATCTGTTCCGGGACCCTGTTTCGGTTCATCCCTGTTTCTGACTCAGATATTTTTCTTGTAGATCACTGAACCAGGGACGAGACAGTTTCCTGGTCAGTCACTATATCTGTTCCGGGACCCCGTTTCAGTTCATCCATGTTTCGGACTCAAATATTTTTCGTGTAGATTACTGAATCAGGGACGGGACAGTTTCTTGGTAGGTCACTATATCTGGACTGGACCCTGTTTCGGTTCATCCCTGTTTCTGACTCGGATATTTTTCATGTAGATCACTGAATCAGGGACGGGACAGTTTCCTGGTAAGTCAATATATCTGGGCCGGGACCCTGTTTTGGTTCATCCCTGTTTCAGACTTTCCTGGAGAGTCACTATATCTGTTCCGGGATCTTGTTTCAGTTCATTCATGTTTCTGACTAAGATATTTTTCGTGTAGATCACTGAATCAGGGACGGGACAGTTTCCTGGTGAGTCACTATATCTGGACCGAGACCCTGTTTCGGTTCATCCCTCTTTCTGACTCAGAAATTTTTCGTGTAGATCACTGAATCAGGGACGGGACAGTTTCCTGGTAAGTCACTATATCTGGACCGGGACCATGTTTCGATTCATCCCTGTTTCTGACTCGGATATTTTTCTTGCAGATCACTGAATCAGGGACGAGACAGTTTCCTGGTGAGTCACTATATCTTTTCCGGGACACTGTTTCGGTTCATCCCTGTTTCTGACTCAGATATTTTTCTTGTAGATCACTGAACCAGGGACGAGACAGTTTCCTGGAGAGTCACTATATCTGTTCCGGGACCCTGTTTCGGTTCAACCATGTTTCTGACTCAAATATTTTTTGTGTAGATTACTGAATCAGGGACGGGACAGTTTCCTGGTAGGTCACTATATCTGGACTGGGATCCTGTTTCGGTTCATCCCTATTTCTGACTCGGATATTTTTCATGTAGATCACTGAATCAGGGATGGGTATGGGACAGTTTCCTGGTAAGTCACTATATCTGGACCGGGACCCTATTTCGGTCCATCCCTGTTTCTGACTCGGATATTTTTCTTGCAGATAACTGAATCAAGGACGAGACAGTTTCCTAGCGAGTCACTATATCTATTCCGGGACCCTGTTTCGGTTCATCCCTGTTTCTGACTCAGATATTTTTCTTGTAGATCACTGAACCAGGGACGAGACAGTTTCCTGGTGAGTCACTATATCTGTTCCGGGACCCTGTTTCGGTTCATCCCTGTTTCTGACTCAGATATTTTTCTTGTAGATCACTGAATCAGGGACGAGACAGTTTCCTGGTGAGTCACTATATCTGTTCCGGGACCCCGTTTCAGTTCATCCATGTTTCTGACTCAAATATTTTTCGTGTAGATTACTGAATCAGGGGCGGGACAGTTTCCTGTTAGGTCACTATATCTGGACTGGGACCCTGTTTCGGTTCATCCCTGTTTCTGACTCGGATATATTTCATGTAGATCACTGAATCAGGGATGGGACAGTTTCATGGTAAGTCACTATATCTGGACCGGGACCCTGTTTCGGTTCATCCCTGGACAGTTTCCTGGTAAGTCACTATATCTGGACCGGGACCCTGTTTTGGTTCATCCCTGTTTCTGACTCGTATATTTTTCTTGCAGATAACTGAATCAGGGAGGAGACAGTTTCCTGGTGAGTCACTATATATGTTCCGGGATCCTGTTTCGGTTCATCCCTGTTTCTGACTCAAATATTTTTCTTGTAGATCACTGAATCAGGGGCGATACAGTTTCCTAGTAAGTCACTATATCTGTTCCGGGACCCTGTTTCAGTTCATCCATGTTTCTGACTAAGATATTTTTCGTGTAGATCACTGAATCAGGGACGGGACAGTTTCCTGGTAGTTCACTATATCTGGACTGGGACCCTGTTTCGGTTTATATCTGTTTCTGACTCAGATATTTTTCGTGTAGATCACTGAATCAGGGACGGGACAGTTTCCTGGTGAGTCACTATATCTGGACCGGGACCCTGTTTCGGTTCATCCCTGTTTCTGACTCAGATATTTTTCTTGTAGATCACTGAATCAGGGACGAGACAGTTTCCTGGTGAGTCACTATATCTGTTCCGGGACCCTGTTTCGGTTCATCCCTGTTTCTGACTCAGATATTTTTCTTGTAGATCACTGAATCAGGGACGAGACAGTTTCCTGGTGAGTCACTATATCTGTTCCGGGACCCTGTTTCGGTTCATCCCTGTTTCTGACTCAGATATTTTTCTTGTAGATCACTGAATCAGGGACGAGACAGTTTCCTGGTGAGTCACTATATCTGTTCCGGGACCCTGTTTCGGTTCATCCCTGTTTCTGACTCAGATATTTTTCTTGTAGATCACTGAATCAGGGACGAGACAGTTTCCTGGTGAGTCACTATATCTGTTCCGGGACCCTGTTTCGGTTCATCCCTGTTTCTGACTCAGATATTTTTCTTGTAGATCACTGAATCAGGGACGAGACAGTTTCCTGGTGAGTCACTATATCTGTTCCGGGACCCTGTTTCGGTTCATCCCTGTTTCTGACTCAGATATTTTTCTTGTAGATCACTGAACCAGGGACGAGACAGTTTCCTGGTGATTCACTATATCTGTTCCGGGACCCCGTTTCAGTTCATCCATGTTTCTGACTCAAATATTTTTCGTGTAGATTACTGAATCAGGAACGGGAGAGTTTCCTGGTAGGTCACTATATATGGACTGGGACCCTGTTTCGGTTCATCCCTGTTTCTGACTCGGATATTTTTCTTGTAGATCACTGAATCAGGGACGAGACAGTTTCCTGGTGAGTCACTATATCTGTTCCGGGACCCTGTTTCGGTTCATCCCTGTTTCTGACTCAGAAATTTTTCTTGTAGATCACTGAACCAGGGACGAGACAGTTTCTTGGTGAGTCATTATATCTGTTCCGGGACGCTGTTTCGGTTCATCCCTTTCTTGTAGATCACTGAATCAGGGACGAGACAGTTTCCTGGTGAGCCACTATATCTGTTCCGGGGCCCTGTTTCGGTTCATCCCTGTTTCTGACTCAGATATTTTTCTTGTAGATCACTGAACCAGGGACGAGACTGTTTCCTGGTGAGTCACTATATCTGTTCCGGGACCCTGTTTCGGTTCATCCCTGTTTCTGTCTCAGATATTTTTCTTGTAGATCACTGAACCAGGGACGAGACAGTTTCCTGGTGAGTCACTATATCTGTTCCGGGACCCCGTTTCAGTTCATCCATGTTTCTGACTCAAATATTTTTCGTGTAGATCACTGAATCAGGGACGGGACAGTTTCCTGGTAGTTCACTATATCTGGACTGGGACCCTGTTTCGTTTCATTTCTGTTTCTGACTCAGATATTTTTCGTGTAGATAACTGATTTAGGGACGGGACAGTTTCCTGGTGAGCCACTATATCTGGTCACTGAATCAGGGACCGGACAGTTTCCTGGCTAGTCACTATATCTGTTCCGGGACCCTGTTTCGGTTCATCCCTGTTTCTGACTCAGATATTTTTCTTGTATATCACTGAATCAGTGACGAGACAGTTTCCTGGTGAGTCACTATATCTGTTCCAGGACCCTGTTTCGGTTCATCCCTGTTTCTGACTCAGATATTTTTCTTGTAGATCACTGATTCAAGGACGATACAGTTTCCTGGTGAGTCACTATATCTGTTCCGGGACCCTGTTTCAGTTCATCCATGTTTCTGACTCAGATATTTTTCGTGTAGATCACTGAATCAGGGACGGGACAGTTTCCTGGTAAGTCACTATATCTGGACCGGGACCCTGTTTCGGTTCATCTCTGTTTCTGACTCGGATATTTTTCTTGTAGGTGACTGAATCAGGGTCGAGACAGTTTCCTAGTGAGTCACTATATCTGTTCCGGGACCCTGTTTCGGTTCATCCCTGTTTCTGACTCGGATATTTTTCTTGTAGATCACTGAATCAGGGACGATACAGTTTCCTGGTGAGTCACTATATCTGTTCCGGGACCCTGTTTCAGTTCATCCATGTTTCTGACTCAGATATTTTTCGTGTAGATCACTGAATCCGGGACGAGACAGTTTCCTGGTGAGTCACTATATCTGTTCCGGGACCCTGTTTCAGTTCATCCATGTTTCTGACTCAGATATTATTTGTGTAGATCACTGAAGCAGGGACAGGACAGTTTCTTGGTAAGTCACTATATGTGTTCCGGGACCCTGTGTAAGTTCATCCATGTTTCTGACTCAGATATTTTTCGTGTAGATCACTGAATCCGGGACGAGACAGTTTCCTGGTGAGTCAATATATCTGTTCCGGGACCCTGTTTCAGTTCATCCATGTTTCTGACTCAGATATTTTTTGTGAAAATCACTGAAGCTGGAACGGGACAGTTTCCTGGTAAGTCACTATATCTGTTCCGGGACCCTGTTTCAGTTCATCCATGTTTCTGACTCAGATATTTTTTGTGTAGATCACTGAAGCAGGGACGGGACAGTTTCCTGGTAAGTCACTATATCTGGACCGGGACCCTGTTTCGGTTCATCCCTGTTTCTGACTCGGATATTTTTCTTGTAGATCACTGAATCAGGGACGAGACAGTTTCCTGGTGAGTCACTATATCTGTTCCGGGACCCTGTTTCGGTTCATCCCTGTTTCTGACTCATATATATTTCTAGTAGATCACTGGATCAGGGACGATACAGTTTCCTGGTGAGTCACTATATCTGATCCAGGACCCTGTTTCGATTCATCCCTGTTTCTGACTCAGATATTTTTCTTGTAGATCACTGAATCAGGGACGATGCAGTTTCCTGGTGAGTCACTGTATCTGTTCCGGGACCCTGTTTCAGTTCATCCATATTTCTGGTTAAGATATTTTTCGTGTAGATCACTGAATCAGGGACGGGACAGTTTCCTGGCTAGTCACTATATCTGGACCGGGCACCTGTTTCGGTTCATCCCTGTTTCTGACTCAGATATTTTTCGTGTAGATCACTGAATCAGGGACGGGACAGTTTCCTGGTGAGTCACTATATCTGGACCGGGACCCTGTTTCGGTTCATCCCTGTTTCTGACTCGGATATTTTTCTTGTAGATCACTGAATCAGGGACGAGACAGTTTCCTGGTGAGTCACTATATCTGGACCGGGACCTTGTTTCGGTTCATCCCTGTTTCTGACTCGGATATTTTTCTTGTAGATCACTGAATCAGGGACAGGACAGTTTCCTAGTGAGTCACTATATCTGTTCCGGGACCCTGTTTCCGTTCATCTATGTTTCTGACTCAGATATTTTTTGTGTAGATCACTGAAGTGGGGACGGGACAGTTTCCTGGTAAGTCCCTATATCTGGACCGGGACCTTGTTTCGGTTCATCCCTGTTTCTGACTCGGATATTTTTCTTGTAGATCACTGAATCAGGGACGATACAGTTTCCTGGTGAGTCACTATATCTGTTCCGGGACCCTGTTTCAGTTCATCCATGTTTCTGACTCAGATATTTTTTGTGTAGATCACTGAAGCAGGGACGGGACAGTTTCCTGGTATGTCACTATATCTGTTGCGGGACCCTGTTTCAGTTCATCCATGTTTCTGACTCGGATATTTTTCTTGTAGATCACTGAATCAGGGACGAGACAGTTTCCTGGTGAGTCACTATATCTGTTCCGGGACCCTGTTTCGGTTCATCCCTGTTTCTGACTCAGATATTTTTCTTGTAGATCACTGAATCAGGGACGATACAGTTTCCTGGTGAGTCACTATATCTGTTCCAGGACCCTGTTTCGGTTAATCTCTGTTTCTGACTCAGATATTTTTCTTGTAAATCACTGAATCAGGGACGATACAGTTTCCTGGTGAGTCATTATATCTGATCCAAGACCCTGTTTCGGTTCATCCCTGTTTCTGACTCAGATATTTTTCGTGTAGATCACTGAATCAGGGACGGGACAGTTTCCTAGTGAGTCACTGTATCTGTTCCGGGACCCTGTTTCAGTTCATCGATGTTTCTGACTAAGATATTTTTCGTGTAGATCACTGAATCAGGGACGGGACAGTTTCCTGGCTAGTCACTATATCTGGACCGGGACCCTGTTTCGGTTCATCCCTGTTTCTGACTCAGATATTTTTCTTGTAGATCACTGAATCAGGGACAATACAGTTTCCTGTTGAGTCACTGTATCTGTTTCGGGAAACTGTTTCAGTTCATCTATGTTTCTGACTCAGATATTTTTCGTGTAGTCCTGTTTCGGTTCATCCCTGTTTCTGAATCAGATATTTTTCGTGTAAATCACTTAATCAGGGACGGGACAATTTCCTGGTGAGTCACTATATCTGGACCGGGACCTTGTTTCGGTTCATCCCTGTTTCTGACTCGGAAATTTTTCTTGTAGATCACTGAATCTGGGACGAGACAGTTTCCTGGTGAGTCACTATATCTGTTCCGGGACCCTGTTTCAGTTCATCCATGTTTCTGACTAAGATATTTTTCGTGTAGATCACTGAATCAGGGACGGGACAGTTTCCTGGCTAGTCACTATATCTGGACCGGGACCCTGTTTCGGTTCATCCCTGTTTCTGACTCAGATATTTTTCGTGTAGATCACTGAATCAGGGACGGGACAGTTTCCTGGTGAGTCACTATATCTGGACCAGGACCCTGTTTCGATTCATCCCTGTTTCTGACTCAAATATTTTACTTACAGATCGCTGAATCAGGGACGAGACAGTTTCCGGGTGAGTCACTATACCTGTTCCGGGACCCTGTTTCGATTCATCCCTGTTTCTGACTCAGAAATTTGTAGATCACTTAATCAAGGACGATACAGTTTCGTGGTGAGTCAGTATATCTGTTCCGGGACCCTATTCCAATTCATCCATGTTTCTGACTAAGATATTTTTCGTGTAGATCACTGAATCAGGGACGGGACAGTTTCCTGGCTAGTCACTATATCTGGACCGGGACCCTGTTTCGGTTCAACCCTGTTTCTGACTCAGATATTTTTCGAGTAGATCACTGAATCAGGGACGGGACAGTTTCCTGCTGAGTCACTATATCTGGACCGGGACCCTGTGTCGGTTCGTCCCTGTTTCTGACTCGGATATTTTTCTTGTAGATCACTGAATCAGGGACGAGACAGTTTCCTGGTGAGTCACTATATCTGTTCCGGGACCCTGTTTCGGTTCATCCCTGTTTCTGACTCATATATTTTTCTTGTAGATCACTGAACCCGGGACTAGACAGTTTCCTAGTGAGTCACTATATCTGTTCTGGGACCCTATTTCAGTAAATTCATGTTTCTGACTCAAATATTTTTCTTGTAGATCACTGAATCAGGGAATCACTGAAGCAGGGACGGGACAGTTTCCTGGTAAGTCCCTATATATGGACCGGGACCTTGTTTCGTTCCATCCCTCTTTCTGACTCGGATATTTTTCTTGTAGATCACTGAATCAGGGACGAGACAGTTTCCTGGTGAGTCACTATATCTGTTCCGGGACCCTGTTTCGGTTCATCCCTGTTTCTGACTCAGATATTTTTCTTGTAGATCACTGAACCCGGGACGAGACAGTTTCCTGGTGAGTCACTATATCTGTTCCGGGAACCTGTTTCAGTTCTTCTATGTTTCTGACTCAGATATTTTTCGTGTAGATCACTGAAGCAGGGACGGGACAGTTTCCTGGTAAGTCCCTATATCTGGACCGGGACCTTGTTTCGGTTCATCCCTGTTTCTGACTCGGATCATTTTCTTGTAGATCACTGAATCAGGGACGAGACAGTTTCCTAGTGTTCACTATATCTGTTCCGGGACCCTGTTTCAATTCATCCCTGTATCTCACTCAGATATTTTTCGTGTAGATCACTGAATTCGGGACGAGACAGTTTCCTGGTGAGTCACTATATCTGTTCCGGGACCCTGTTTCAGTTCATCCATGTTTCTGACTCAGATATTTTTTGTGTAGATCACTGAAGCAGGGACGGGACAGTTTCCTGGTAAGTCACTATATCTGAACCGGGACCCTGTTTCTGTTCATCCCTGTTTCTGACTCGGATATTTTTCTTGCAGATCACTGAATCAGGGACGAGACAGTTTCCTGGGGAGTCACTACATCTGTTCCGGGAGCCTGTTTCGGTTCATCCCTGTTTCTGACTCAGATATTTTTCTTGTAGATCGCTGAGTCCAGGACGAGACAGTTTCCTGGTGAGTCACTATATCTGTTCCGGGACCCTGTTTCGGTTCATCCCTGTTTCTGACTCAGATATTTTTCTTGTAGATCACTGAATCAGGGACGATACAGTTTCCTGGTGAGTCACTATATCTGTTCCAGGACCGTATTTCGGTTCATCCCTGTTTCTGACTCAGATATTTTTCTTATAGATCACTGAATCAAGGACGATAAAGTTTCCTGGTGAGTCACTATATCTGTTCCGCGACCCTGTTTCAGTTTGGTGAGTCACTATATCTGTTCCGGGACCCTGTTTCAATTCATCCATGTTTCTGACTCGGATATTTTTCGTGTAGATCAGTTAATCCGGGACGAGACAGTTTCCTGGTGAGTCACTATATTTGGACCGGGACCCTGTTTCGGTTCATCCATGTTTCTGACTCAGATATTTTTCTTGTAGATCACTGAACCCGGGACGAGACAGTTTCCTAGTGAGTCACTATATCTGTTCCGGGACCCTGTTTCGGTTCATCCCTGTTTTTGACTCGGATATTTTTCTTGTAGATCACTGAATCAGGGACGAGACAGTTTCCTGGTGAGTCACTATATCTGTTCCGGGACCCTGTTTCGGTTCATCCCTGTTTCTGATTGAGATATTTTTCTTGTAGATCACTGAATCAGGGACGAGACAGTTTCCTGGTGAGTAACTATATCTGTTCCGGGACCCTGTTACGGTTCATCCCTGTTTCTGACTCAGTGGGACCCTGTTTCAGTTCATCCATGTTTCTGACTCAGATATTTTTTGACTAGATCACTGAAGCAGGGACGGGACAGTTTCCTGGTAAGTCACTATATCTGGACCGGGACCCTGTTTCGGTTCATCCCTGTTTCTGACTCAGATATTTTTCTTGTAGATCACTGAATCAGGGACGATACAGTTTCCTGGTGAGTCACTATATCTGTTCCGGGACCCTGTTTCAATTCATCCATGTTTCTGACTCAGATATTTTTCGGGTAGATCACTGAATTCGGGACGAGACAGTTTCCTGGTGAGTCACTATATCTGTTCCGGGACCCTGTTTCAGTTCATCCATGTCTCTGACTCAGATATTTTTTGTTTAGATCACTGAAGCAGGGACGGGACAGTTTCCTGGTAAGTCACTATATCTGGACCGGGACCCTGTTTCGGTTCATCCCTGTTTTTGACTCAGATATTTTTCTTGTAGATCACTGAATCAGGGACGATACAGTTTCCTGGTGAGTCACTATATCTGTTCCGGGACCCTGTTTCAATTCATCCATGTTTCTGACTCAGATATTTTTCGTGTAGATCACTGAATTCGGGACGAGACAGTTTCCTGGTGAGTCACTATATCTGTTCCAGGACCCTGTTTCACTTCATCCATGTTTCTGACTTAGATATTTTTTGTGTAGATCACTGAAGCAGGGACGGGACAGTTTCCTGGTGAGTCACTATATCTGGACCGGGACCCTGTTTCAGTTCATCCATGTTTCTGACTCAGATATTTTTCGTGTAGATCACTGAAGCAGGGACGGGACAGTTTCTTGATAAGTCCCTATATCTGGACCGGGACTCTGTTTCGGTTCATCCGTGTTTCTGACTCTGATATTTTTCTTGTAGATCACTGAATCTGGGACGAGACAGTTTCCTGGTGAGTCATTATATCTGTTCCGGGACCCTGTTTCGATTCATCCCTGTTTCTGACTCAGATATTTTTCGTTTAGATCACTGAATTCGGGACGAGGCAGTTTCCTGGTGAGTCACTATATCTGTTCCGGGACCCTGTTTCAGTTCATCCCTGTTTCTGACTCAGATATTTTTCGTGTAGATCACTGAATTCGGGACGAGACAGTTTCCTGATGAGTCACTATATCTGTTCCAGGACCCTGTTTCAGTTCATCCATGTTTCTGACTCAGATATTTTTTGTGTAGATCACTGAAGCAGGGACGGGACAGTTTCCTGGTAAGTCACTATATCTGGACCGGGACCCTGTTTCGGTTCATCCCTGTTTCTGACTCGGATATTTTTCTTGTAGATCACTGAATCAGGGACGAGACAGTTTCCTGGTGAGTCACTATATCTGTTCCGGGACCCTGTTTCGGTTCATCCCTGTTTCTGACTCAGATATTTTTCTTGTAGATCACTGAATCAGGGACGATACAGTTTCCTGGTGAGTCACTATATCTGTTCCGGGACCCTGTTTCAGTTCATTCATGTTTCTGAGTAAGATATTTTTCGTGTAGATCACTGAATTAGGGACGGGACAGTTTAAGATATTTTTCGTGTAGATCACTGAATCTAGGACGGGACAATTTTTTGGCTAGTCACTATATCTGGACCGGGTCCCTGTTTCGGTTCATCCCCGTTTCTGACTCAGATATTTTTCGTGTAGATCACTGAATCAGAGACGGGACAGTTTCCGTGTGAGTCACTATATTTGGACCGGGACCCTGTTTCGGTTCATCTCTGTTTCTGACTCAGATATTTTTCTTGTAGATCACTGAATCAGGGACGATACAGTTTCCTGGTGAGTCACTATATCTGTTCCGGGACCCTGTTTCAGTTCATCCATGTTTCTGACTCAGATATTTTTCTTTTAGATCGCTGAATCCAGGACGAGACAGTTTCCTGGTGAGTCACTATATCTGTTCCGGGACCCTGTTTCGGTTCAACGCTATTTCTGACGCAGATATTTTTCTTGTAGATCACTGAATCAGGGACGATACAGTTTCCTGGTGAGTCACTATATCTGTTCCGGGACCCTGTTTCAGTTCATCCATGTTTCTGACTCAGATATTTTTCGTGTACATCACTGAAGCAGGGACGGGAGAGTTTCCTGGTAAGTCCCTATATCTGGACCGGGACTCTGTTTCGGTTTCCTGCTGAGTCACTATATCTGTTCCGGGACCCTGTTTCAGTTCATTTATGTTTCTGATTCAGATATTTTTCGTGTAAGTCACTGAAGCAGGGACGAGACAGTTTCCTGGTGAGTCACTATATCTGGACCAGGACCCTGTTTCGGTTCATCCCTGTTTCTGACTCGGATATTTTTCTTGTAGATCACTGAATCAGGGACGAGACAGTTTCCTGGTGAGTCACTATATCTGTTCCGGGACCCTGTTTCAGTTCATCCATGTTTCTGACTCAGATATTTTTCTTGTAGATCACTGAATCAGGGACGATACAATTTCCTGGTGAGTCACTATATCTGTTCCGGGACCCTGTTTCAATTCATCCATGTTTCTGACTCAGATATTTTTCTTGTAGATCACTGAATCAGGGACGATACAATTTCCTGGTGAGTCACTATATCTGTTCCGGGACCCTGTTTCAATTCATCCATGTTTCTGACTCAGATATTTTTTTAGTAGATCACTGAATCAGGGACGATACAATTTCCTGGTGAGTCACCATATCTGTTCCGGGACCCTGTTTCAATTCATCCATGATTCTGACTCAGATAATTTTCGTGCAGATCACTGAATCCGGGAAGAGACAGTTTCCTGGTGAGTCACTATATCTGTTCCGGGACCCTGTTTCAGTTCATCCATGTTTCTGACTCAGATATTTTTTGTGTAGATCACTGAATCAGGGACGATACAATTTCTTGGTGAGTCACTATTTCTGTTCCGGGACCTTGTTTCAATTCATCCATGTTTCTGACTCAGATATTTTTCTTGTAGATCACTGAATCAGGGACGATACAATTTCCTGGTGAGTCACTATATCTGTTCCGGGACCCTGTTTCAATTCATCCATGTTTCTGACTCAGATATTTTTCGTGTAGATCACTGAATCCGGGACGAGACAGTTTCCTGGTGAGTCACTATATCTGTTCCGGGACCCTGTTTCGATTCATCCCTGTTTCTGACTCAGATATTTTTTGCGTAGATCACTGAAGAAGGGACGGGACAGTTTCCTGGTAAGTCACTATATCTGGACCGGGACCCTGTTTCTGATTCGGATATTTTTCTTTTAGATCACTGAATCAGGGACGATACAGTTTCCTGGTGAGTCACTATATCTGTTTCGGGACCCTGTTTCGGTTCATCCCTGTTTCGGACTCAGATATTTTTCTTGTAGATCACTGAATCAGGGACGATACAGTTTCCTGGATAGTCACTATATCTGTTCCGGGACCCTGTTTCAGTTCATCTATGTTTCTGACTCAGATATTTTTCGTGTAGATCACTGAATCAGGGACGGGACAGTTTCCTGGTGAGTCACTATATCTGGACCAGGACCCTGTTTCGGTTCATCCCTGTTTCTGACTCGGATCTTTTTCCTACAGATCACTGAATCAGGGACGATACAGTTTCCTGGTGAGCCACTATTTCTGTTCCGGGACCCTGTTTCAGTTCATCCATGTTTCTGACTAAGATATTTTTCTTGTAGATCACTGAATCAGGGACGGGACAGTTTCCTGGTGAGTCACTATATCTGGACCGGGACCCTGTTTCGGTTCATCCCTGTTTCTGACTCGGATATTTTTCTTGTAGATCACTGAATCAGGGACGAGACAGTTTCCTGGTGAGTCACTATATCTGTTCTGGGACCCTGTTTCTGACTCAGATATTTTTCTTGTAGATCACTGAATCAGGGACGATACAATTTCCATGTGAGTCACTATATCTGTTCCGGGACCCTGTTTCAATTCATCCATGTTTCTGACTAAGATATTCATCCCTGATTCTGACTCAGATATTTTTCTTGTAGATCACTAAATAAGGGACGATACAGTTTCCTGGTGAGTCACTATATCTGTTCCGGGACCCTGTTTCGGTTCATCCCTGTTTCTGACTAAGATATTTTTTGTGTAGATCACTGAATCAGGGACGGGACAGTTTCCTGGTGAGTCACTATATCTGGACCGGGACCCTGTTTCGGTTCATCCCTGTTTCTGACTCGGATATTTTTCTTGTAGATCACTGAATCAGGGACGAGACAGTTTCCTGGTGAGTCACTATATCTGGACCGGGACCCTGTTTCAGTTCATACATGATTCTGGCTAAGATATTTTTCGTGTAGATCACTGAATCAGGGACGAGACAGTTTATATTTTTCGTGTAGATCACTGAATCAGGGACGGGACAGTTTCCTCGCTAGTCACTATATCTGGACCGGGACCCTGTTTCGGTTCATCCCTGTTTCTGACTCAGATATTTTTCGCATAGATCACTGAATCAGGGACGGGACAGTATTCTGGTGAGTCACTATATCTGGATCGGGACCCTGTTTCGGTCCATCCCTATTTCTGACTCGGATATTTTTCTTGTAGATCACTGAATCAGGGACGAGACTGTTTCCTAGTGAGTCACTATATCTGTTCCGGGACCCTGTTTCGGTTCATCCCTGTTTCTGACTCAGATATTTTTCTTGTAGATCACTGAATCAAGGACGATACAGTTTCCTGGTGAGTCACTATATCTGTTCCGTGAACCTGTTTCAGTTCATCCATGTTTCTGACTAAGATATTTTTCGTGTAGATAACTGAATCAGGGACGGGACAGTTTCCTGGCTAGTCACTATATCTGGACCGGGACCCTGTTTCGGTTCATCCCTGTTTCTGACTCAGATATTTTTCGTGTAGATCACTGAATCAGGGACGGGACAGTTTCCTGGTGAGTCACTATATCTGGACCGGGACCCTGTTTCGGTTCATCCCTGTTTCTGACTCAGATATTTTTCTTGTAGATCACTGAATCAGGGACGATACAGTTTCCTGGTGAGTCACTATATCTGTTCCGGGACCCTGTTTCAATTCATCCATGTTTCTGACTCAGATATTTTTCGAGGAGATCACTGAATCCGGGATGAGACAGTTTCCTGGTGAGTCACTATATCTGTTCCGGGACCCTGTTTCAGTTCATCCATGTTTCTGACTCAGATATTTTTTGTGTAGATCACTGAAGCAGGGACGGGACAGTTTCCTGGTAAGTCACTATATCTAGACCGGGACCCTGTTTCGGTCACTCCCTGTTTTTGACTCAAATATTTTTCTTGTAGATCACTGAATCAGGGACGAGACAGTTTCCTGGTGAGTCACTATATGTGTTCCGGGAACCTGTTTCGGTTCATCCCTGTTTCTGACTAAGATATTTTTCTTGTAGATCGCTGAATCAGGGACGAGACAGTTTCCTGGTGAGTCACTATATCTGTTCCAGGACCCTGTTTCGGTTCATCCCTGTTTCTGACTCAGATATTTTTCTTGTAGATCACTGAACCAAGGACGATACAGTTTCCTGGTGAGTCACTATATCTGTTCCGGGTACTGAACCAGGGATGAGATAGTTTCCTGGTGAGTCACTATATCAGTACCGGGACCCTATTTCAGTTAATCCATGTTTCTGACTCAGATATTTTTCGTGTAGATCACTGAATCAGGGATGGGACAGTTTCCTGGTGAGTCACTCTATCTGGACCGGGACCCTGTTTCGGTTCATCCCTGTTTCTGACTCGGATATTTTTCTGGCAGATCACTGAATCAGGGACGAGACAGTTTCCTGGTGAGTCACTATATCTGTTCCGGGACCCTGTTTCGGTTCATCCCTGTTTCTGACTCAGATATTTTTCTTGTAGATCACTGAATCAGGGACGATACAGTTTCCTGGTGAGTCACTATATCTGTTCCGGGACCCTGTTTCAATTCATCAATGTTTCTGACTTAGATATTTTTCGTGTAGATCACTGAATCAATTCATCCATGTTTCTGACTCAGATATTTTTCGTGTAGATCACGGAATCCGGGACGAGACAGTTTCCTGGTGAGTCACTATATCTGTTCCGGGACCCTGTTTCAGTTCATCCATGTTTCTGACTCAGATATTTTTTGTGTAGATCACTGAATCAGGGACGGGACAGTTTCCTGGTAAGTCACTATATCTGTTCCAGGACCCTGTTTCGGTTCATCCCTGTTTCTGACTCAGATATTTTTCTTGTAGATCACTGAATCAGGGACGAGACAGTTTCCTGGTGAGTCACTATATCTGTTCCGGGACCCTGTTTCGGTTCATCCCTGTTTCTGACTCAGATATTTTTCTTGTAGATCATTGAATCAAGGACGATACAGTTTCCTGGTGAGCAACTATATCTGTTCCGGGACCCTGTTTCAGTTCATCCATGTTTCTGACTAAGATATTTTTCGTGTATATCACTGAATCAGGGACGGGACAGTTTCCTGTTTAGTCACTATATCTGGACCAGGGCCTTGTTTCGGTTCATCCCTATTTCTGACTCAGATATTTTTCGAGTAGATCACTGAATCAGGGACGGGACAGTTTCCTGGTGAGTTACTATATCTGGACCGGGACCCTGTTTCGGTTTATCCCTGTTTCTGACTCGGATATTTTTCTTGTAGATCACTGAATCAGGGACGAGACAGTTTCCTGGTGAGTCACTATATCTGTTCCGGGACCCTGTTTCGGTTCATCCCTGTTTCTGACTCAGATATTGTTCTAGTAGATCACTGAATCAGGGACGATACAGTTTCCTGGTGAGTCACCATAACTGTTCCGGGACCCTGTTTCAATTCATCCATGTTTCTGACTCAGATATTTTTCGTGTAGATCACTGAATACGGGACGAGACAGTTTCCTGGTGAGTCACTATATCTGTTCCGGGACCCTGTTTCGGTTCATCCCTGTTTCTGACTCAGATATTTTTCTTGTAGATCACTGAATCAGGGACGAGACAGTTTCCTGGTGAGTCACTATATCTGTTCCGGGACCCTGTTTCAGTTCATCCATGTTTCTGACTCAGATATTTTTTGTGTAGATCACTGAAGCAGGGACGGGACAGTTTCCTGGTAAGTCACTATATCTGTTCCGGGACCTTGTTTCAGTTTATCCATGTTTCTGACTCAGATATTTTTTGTGTAGATCACTGAAGCAGTGACGGGACAGTTTCCTGGTAAGTCACTATATCTGGACCGGGATTGAAGCAGGGACAGGACAGTTTCCTGGTAAGTCACTATATCTGGACTGGGACCCTGTTTCGGTTCATCCCTGTTTCTGACTCAGATATTTTTCTTGTAGTTCATTGAATCAAGGACGATACAGTTTCCTGGTGAGTCACTATATCTGTTCCGGGACCCTATTTCAGTTCATCCATGTTTCTGACTAAGATATTTTTCGTGTAGATCACTGAATCAGGGACGGGACAGTTTCCTGGCTAGTCACTATATCTGGACCGGGACCCTGTTTCGGTTCATCCCTGTTTCTGACTCAGATATTTTTCGTGTAGATCACTGAATCAGGGACGGGACAGTTTCCTGGTGAGTCACTATATCTGTACCGGGACCCTGTTTCGGTTCATCCCTGTTTCTGACTCAGATATTTTTCGTGTAGATCACTGAATCAGGGACGGGACAGTTTCCTGGTGAGTCACTATATCTGGACCGGGACCCTGTTTCGGTTCATCCCTGTTTCTGACTCGGATATTTTTCTTGTAGATCACTGAATCAGGGACGAGACAGTTTCCTGGTGAGTCACTATATCTGTTCCGGGACCCTGTTTCGGTTCATCCCTGTTTCTGACTCAGATATTTTTCTTGTAGATCACTGAATCAGGGACGAGACAGTTTCCTGGTGAGTCACTATATCTGTTCCGGGACCCTGTTTCGGTTGATCCCTGTTTCTGACTCAGATATTTTTCTTGTAGATCACTGAATCTAGGACGATACCGTTTCCTGGTGAGTCACTATATCTGTTCCGGGACCCTGTTTCAATTCATCCATGTTTCTGACTCAGATATTTTTCGTGTAGATCACTGAATCCGGGACGAGACAGTTTCCTGGTGAGTCACTATATCTGGACCAGGACCCTGTTTCGATTCATCCCTGTTTCTGACTAGGATATTTTTCTTACAGATCACTGAATCAGGGACGAGACAGTTTCCTGGTGAGTCACTATATCTTTTCCGGGACCCTGTTTCAGTTCATCCCTGTTTCTGACTCAGATATTTTTCTTGTAGATCACTGAATCAGGGACGGGACAGTTTCCTGGTAAGTCACTATATCTGGACCGGGACCCTGTTTCGGTTCATCCCTGTTTCTGACTCGGATATTTTTCTTGTAGATCACTGAATCAGGGACGAGACAGTTTCCTGGTGAGTCACTATATCTGTTCCGGGACCCTGTTTCGGTTCATCCCTGTTTCTGACTCAGATATTTTTCTTGTAGATCACTGAATCAGGGACGAGACAGTTTCCTGGTGAGTCACTATATCTGTTCCGGGACCCTGTTTCGGTTCATCCCTGTTTCTGACTCAGATATTTTTCTTGTAGATCACTGAATCAGGGACGAGACAGTTTCCTGGTGAGTCACTATATCTGTTCCGGGACCCTGTTTCGGTTCATCCCTGTTTCTGACTCAGATATTTTTCTTGTAGATCACTGAATCAGGGACGATACAGTTTCCTGGTGAGTCACTATATCTGTTCCGGGACCCTGTTTCAGTTCATCCATGTTTCTGACTCAGATATTTTTCGTGTAGATCACTGAATCAGGGACGGGACAGTTTCCTGGCTAGTCACTATATCTGGACCGGGAACCTGTTTCGGTTCATCCCTGTTTCTGACTCAGATATTTTTCGTGTAGATCACTGAATCAGGGACGGGACAGTTTCCTGGTGAGTCACTATATCTGGACCAGGACCCTGTTTCGGTTCATCCCTGTTTCTGACTCGGATATTTTTCTTACAGATCACTGAATCAAGGACGAGACAGTTTCTTGGTGAGTCACTATACCTGTTCCGGGACCCTGTTTCGATTCATCCCTGTTTCTGACTCATATATTTTACTGGTAGATCACTGAATCAGGGACGATACAGTTTCCTGGTGAGTCACTATATCTGTTCCGGGACCCTGTTTCAGTTCATCCATGTTTCTGACTAAGATATTTTTAGTGTAGATCACTGAACCAGGGACGGGACAGTTTCCTGGTGAGTCACAATATCTGGACCAGGACCCTGTTTCGGTTCATCCCTGTTTCTGACTCGGATATTTTTCTTGTAGATCACTGAATCAGGGACGAGACAGTTTCCT